>PYHX02000413.1:69526518-69801091 GCA_004302925.2 Cochliomyia hominivorax | reverse complement strand
TTAGTTGACATCACTGTATTTTACCCCTTTTACACGTCACTGTACTTTCATTTCATTCTACAAAAGCAACAAGTACACAACAAGTGTTGTTTATATCTATTTTAGTTACCTCACGCACTGGTTGTTTCCCAGCATTTTCTTTGATTTTTCCCAATTATTTTGTAAATATTTAGTAAGTAATTATTAAGTAATAATATTTATGTTTATTTTAATTCAAATTAAATCGTTTACAGTTCTCCATATCACAAACATGCGCCAACTAAAAGGAAAAGTTAAGGAAACTCGCAAACAGAAAAAAGAACGTAAATTGGAAAATCTCGAAATACAAAATCAAATGAAAACAGTGGTCTTGCCAGTCTTAGGTGTTTTGGCCTTGATAATAGTAGCATTTGTTTATGTGAAAACACGACCTCCTTCCGTAATGGCCTAAACGTAGAAAACATATTTCCCATCCACAGTAACTGATAGAGTATAACAAAAGTTCATTGAACCATAGTTATGTATAGAAAGAATAATTATTATTGATAATATATTGTGTATAGAAATGATTAGAAACTTCTAATGGATATAAAATTTATTAAGTCTATTTGCAGTTTTTAAATGTATAGAATTTATAAAATGTTTATTTTTTATATTAAAAAACACATTTTTTATTTTGTTTAAAATAAAAACATTAGAAAACATTTGTTAATAATACATTTGTCTAATCACTATTTAAGTGCCCCGTTGGCAAAATATTATAGAGTAAATAGTTTCTAGAAATATTTGTTTGCACAAATGTTCTTTTGTAACAAAAGTTTGTGTTATGGAATTAATTAAAAATAGTTTATATAACTTTTGTTTTGGTTAGAAGTTAAAAATATTGTTATTTATGCAAATTTATAAACTCCTAATATGATGTTTTAAATAACCATGCAGCAGAGATGCCTTTTTATTCATTTGATAAAAATTAATGTTTCTAATAGTTCATTTTTATCAAATGAATGTATCAAAATATTGGACCAGTTTTTGCTTTTATAGCTTTGCATAATAGTTCTACAAAAATTTTTTAGAACTAATTAAATTAAAAACTGTAGATCAAGGGTAAAAGTGTGTTAAAAATTTATTTCGACTTCATTATTTCTGAAAATATAAGAGACAACTTACACACAAAAGCGTATTTATAAACTACATCACCATAAGTAGTTGTATTATGCATTAGTGCTGATGTTCCCAACATACATAAGAATGGCTTTACATTCACCTTTAATTACACCGTTCGATTCAGAATTACTTTCTCACTCCTTCTGTCTGTCCGGCTGGCAAATCATATAAACGTGAACAAGTGTAATATATCTTTACTTCACATTTTTTGGAGAAAAATAACAAAGATAAAATTTTAAAAAATTACCTTTGTTATATTGCTACTTGGATTAGCAATTCCCAAAGAAAAACTGTTAGAGAACAAGCTTCTTATAACGGCAGAGTGTAAAAGTGAGATTTTTTATAGTCCTACATTAAGGACAGTTATGTCTGCATTATATTCAAATTCATTTTTGGAAAATTTTAAAATATATTTTCTTTACTTTATTATGCATATATTAATTTTCAAGTAATTACCTCTCCAGCGATACTAAATACTTATATAAAAGTTTTACACCACACTTTAAAAATTTATCTAAAACATAACCCCTTCCATTAAAATTTCGCATAGTTATCTCTATGATATTTTTAAAATGTTTCGGAAGAACATAAGTTTCTAAATCCTCTTAGGGCCGGATAGTACCCGATAATATGGTTACATCCGAGGTTTCAGAGACTTAGTACTTCTCCGGTTAAGAGAAGAGTTATAAATTTATATACGGCAGAGTGTAAAAGACGGATTTTTTTATTGTCCTACATTAAGGACTACATCATAGTCAAATTCGTTTTTTATATAAGGTTTTTTATATAAAGATTTTTCTTAAATATAACACATGAACACTTAATGAGTCATAAAATTAGATATATTTTTAGCTATAACATTTTTTCTACTAAACCGATTTTGATAATGAAGTTCACATATCTTAATATTATTCTATTTATTCGTTCTATTTTCTATTTTTTATGAAAGTTCTTTGCTTTAACCTAGAGGTTGCATCAGATAACGGTCTATAACTTTTAATATACTGAACCGATTTTGCTGGTTTTAAATAGGAAATTTGTCAGGATTATCAAAAAACACTTCGGCCAAATTCTATTGTGCTTTGTCAATTTTTGTGGATGTGAGCGTACCAATAGCAAACCGACAGACATAGCTAAATCAACTCAAATTTTGATTTGATGTAAGAATATATAAATTATGACGTCTGAGATGATTCCTTTTTAGCGTTAGACACGGAATGACAAAGTTATTATACTTTCTTCACTACTTGTGGTGGGGAGGGTATAAAGAAGTTGCTGAAAATTTTAAAAACGAATTATGTTGTTTTGTTTTGTTTATGTTTCTAAAAAAGCTTAAATAAATTAAAAAAAAAATAAATAAATTTAATTCAAACACTATGAAAATTTCGTTAAATAATATTCGGTTTTTATTAAATATTTTCTTTTTTTATAATCACATACTTCATACAACATCATTATTATTAATTATTTTTCATTTTATTATTTTTCATACGATATATAAAATTTCAAATGATTAGTTTTTGTTTATAATTAGTTTAAAATAAATGTATAGTATTTACTTAAATATAATATAATATAGAATATAAAATTATTACAAAGTATTAGAATGGAAGAAACAAATAAATTACAAAACAGATAAGGAATATTTAAATAAAAAAATCAGTCAACTAAATTAAAAGTAAATGATAAGTAGTTTTTTAGAAAAATTACATTATATTTTAAATAAAAATTGGAAGAATAATGGACATTTTTAATTTTTATTTTTTTTATTATCTTAAATAATTAACTGATAATTTTGAATTCAACTTGCATATATTCACACTTGTATGTATTATTCTATATAAATAATTTACAAAAATTTTTGTTTAAATTGAATTTTAAAGTATACTTTTAAGCTGTTGTTCGAAAACATTTGTTTTTTATTGTAAATGTTTAAATTGCACATTTAAGTTTTTTTCGAAATTTTAAATTTAATTTATTATTTTAGAAATGAATTGAAGATGTGTAACTAAAGCTTGTTGAAATCTACATGATTGTCACAATTAAACCAATTATTGAGAGGTTGAGAAAAGTGATTAGAATTAGTGAAATTGTTTTTGTTGCTTTTCTGAATTTTAATGGAATATTTTCTAATTTGTAAATATTTTATTTATTATCTTTACTAGATTTCCAATGTAAAAGCGCCAAAAGTTTTATCTGATTATTTAAAATGAAATTTAATATGTAACACATTTTTTACTTTCTAACCAACTTGATAATTTCTTTGAAATGGCAATAATCTGGAGAAATTTACTAAAACTTATTGTTTAAAATATTGCTATGAAATAATTCTGCATTAACATTTTTGAATGATAATTGCAAACATTTTTACAATATTTTTTATTATTATATGTTTATTATCACATACATTCTATTAAAAATTACATTCACACATTACATATTTATTAAGTTTCACACACTCAATCATACAATTTAAAGATTCGCAGTTAAGTTCATAAGAGTTTTTAATCAAATTAATTGAAGCTTTTAAATTCCAAAATCCTTTTTTTACAGTATTCACAGTGTGATAAACAAAGTACGTTTTCAAGTTAATAAAAATTAAGATCATTTGAAAATAAAGATTTTGCTGCGAGTTTTTTTCATACCAGACAATTTGGCCAAAAAGACAAAACATGATATTTGAAAAACTAATTAAGTAGATTGATAGTCAGCAATATGCTACGTTTGAGAAGTAAATTTTCAAGATCTTTATTTGTCAAGAAGAACTTAATTTAAGAGATTTATATATTTCTTGTGAATCTATATTGATTTTGAAAAAAATTAACAATGTGATTTCAAAGTACGCGAAATTTAACCATGAAAAATATCATAATCGTTACATATTATTCATATAAGTGTAATTTCGAGGAAAATTTGTATGAAGGCTAAATAGGATTCGCCTTTCGAGTTAACTAATACTGTCAAAAAATCCAGCTTATTGGGATAACTCTTGTTTTCACATAACTAATTACTTTGTGGGACTGTAAGAAAAATATCGATACAAAAAGTTTTTTAAGGATTTGGAACAAGCTCTTTAAAATCTTTAATTAAGGTTCTTTAATTTAAAATGTTCAAATGTTTTTCTAACTCTTTTACTTAACTGTGTCTCCTTTTTTACATTTTGCAATTATATATAATTTTTTTCAATGGATTATCGTTTACATTTACAATAAATTTTTATATTTTTGTTATAAACTAACAAAATATAAATATGTACGTATTATGTATTATTTTAAGATATAATATGAAGTTTAAACATATTTTTTTGTTTGTTATAATAAATTTGAGGCTTAAATCTAGGAGAGAGAGTTGTATAAAAAATAAGGATTTAAGAGGTTTGTTTTTACGGTTTAGAACATTATTATTATTCGGTTTACGTATATAGATTGTGTAGTGTGTTTTTACTTAAAAAAACATTAAAATTTGTTCTGAATATATAAAAAATGTCACTGAAAATAAAAAAGAAATTATAAACCTTCTTAAAAAAATAGATAAATCTAATTTCCTTTGAAATCTAAATATATATATATATATATATATATATATATATATATATATATATATATATATATATATATATATATATATATATATATATATATATATATATATATATATATATATATATATATATATATATATATATATATATTTATTTATTACTTTCGCAATGAGTTTTTTTTAATATTAAACCTTTTAGAAAGACTAAATTAGGTTTATAATTTGCTTTACTTTACAATAATATTAAATGGCTAAAACTTATTAAATTTGATTTTTTTACTAATTTTTCCAAATCAAGTTTTTCTTTTGTTTGTAGTGTTTACAAATTGAATATGCAATTTAAAGGTTAGAAATTTTCTCTTTCACATATCACTAAAATTTTTCTTTGTATTTTCATTTTATATAAATTAAAATTTTTTTGTTGGTTTTATTCCCTACATAATTTCCGTTTTTCATATACTCGTAAGTTTTCCTTTTTTTAGCGTTAAATTAAAAAAATCTTTATAAAAAATATAAAACAAATAAAAACCTAAATAATAAATCACAGCATATCGACAATAATGCCACCAAACCAGGCCATATATAATGGCATCAAATACATAAATAAAGCACGACGTAATGACATTTTTTCTGGTCCCGCTGACCCACTAGATTTGAGATCTTCATCATCGATACTATGATCATGATGTTCGCCATCATCTTCATCCAATACATTGGTTTCATGTGGACTATGGGGCCGTGATGTATGTGTTTGTATACCACCACCAATGCCAATGTTACCACCAGTACGTTCTTCAATGATTTCTTCGTCCTCATCATCGACATTATTGACATTGACTGAGGGACGATCAGTGTGATCTGGTTTGTGGCTAGGTGTAAAGGGACTACCCAAACCGGAACCTTCATCGTCATCTTCGTCATCAACACCACCACCAGAACCGGAACCGCTGCCATAGTAAGGTTCTTCTGTAATGAAGTAATAAAAAAAGTATTTTAACAAATGATAAAATTACTAAAGATTTCGTATTTCTTTTTGTTTATTTATTTTTTCTTATAATAATTTTTAAACTTTAATAAAACTGAATCAAAAGTTTAAATATCGTTTAATGTATATGAAATTGTGCACGAAGCAGGTCAATCATTTTAGTCAGATAAACATATATATTCATTCGTTTGAAAATTCGTAAAAATCTGAACTGATATTGAAAAATTTAATCTCTTGATTTTATTATTTTTAATATTAAATTTCGTTATTTAATAATTATATTTGAAATTCTCACCTTGTTCACTCCAATCAACATCATGACCATTGTAGGCATTACGTAAATGACTAATGGCATTTTTCAAATAATGAAGTTGTGTGGCAACTTGGCTAGTTTGTTTTGTAGTAGCAGGATTTCCAGGAAATTCAGGATTAGAACCATGTTCTGTTGTCACCGAATGCATGTATCTTTAAAATAAAATAGTCAATCATCATTAGATACGATACAAATTAATAATATAAATATATTTTCTAATTACCTATCAATGGTATGACCATTCCAGCACATACCATCAGCATCAGTTGAGGTTGATATATCATCATTATTACATATTTGATGTGGCAAATTCGACCAGAATTTCTTGTAGTCCTTGATTCTTTGCTTAATATCTTTAACCAATTTGTCTAAAGCTGGATCACGTCCATTGTATTCATTATCATCATTTTTACGATTTTGTTGTTTACGTTTATTATTACGTTTGTTGTTATTGGTGCCACCACCATTATTACCATTTTCACTACTATCACGATTACCAGGATCAGCAGCTCTACGTTCACGTAATACTATGGCATCATCTAGAGCAGCATCTATATCTAAGATATCACTTTCAAGTTGTTCAATACCCAAGAAATCCGAATCAGTCGAACGTTTCTTTAGAGTTTTAGATTCTTGATTAGGTTGAGAATTTGTAATAAATTTGGGATTAACATTACGTTTGGCACGACCCAGAGTGGGACGACCACAACCATGGAAGACACGATTGGTTATATCATGACCAGAATCCTAAAAAAGAAATTAAAAAAATAAATTAATATTACAATAAATAAAAATATGAGCGGTTTATTGTTTAAGCGTTTCTCTCAAATGAATAGTTTTTGAAATCGTTAGCATTTATTTATTATGTATATTTATTCGTCGTAAAGTTAAACAATCCGTAAGTGTAGTGCATAATTTCTTTAAGAAAGGACAAAACTGTGGTCTTCGGAAACCTACCAGAAGAGATGAAAACTGAAAATAAAATGGAAGAAGCAATACTCAAAAACCGAAAAAAATTGTCTTAAAAACATACGAAAATACATAAAATGGGTAGATGAGTAGAAAATAGTAATTTTCTCTTCTTCTCTTCTCGTGACGCATACTCACACATTTGACACGATTTTAAATCAAACGATAGTCAGATGTCAAAACGTTATTTCGAAGGTGGGCAGCATTTTCTGCAGTTGGCAAATCTAAAATTTGCTTGTTCTAAGAAAATGTCCTTCTCTTTTTTATGGATAAAGAAATGGTGTGGGGATGATAATATGGTAGCAAGAGGAAATTTTGGACCGATCCTCATAAAATTTCGTAGATCGATTTTGCTTATTTTACCAATTTCTGCCACAATACCAATGTATGTTTGAGATTTATGCCTTTTAAAGTGTTATTTTAAGGGGGGTTGTATAGGACCTATGAGAAGTATTGGATCGATCCTTGTATAATTTGGCACACTATTTTACAATATTATCTAACTTAAGTGTGCCAAATTTCATTAAAATCGCTTTATATTCAGCACTTTAATGACCTTAACGGGAAATAATGCTCCATCATCACAAATTTCAATAGGCATCGTCCTTGGGCCAAAATAATAACAAAATTGTGACCTGCATTTTGTTCACAAGGTTTACATGGACAGCCAGCCAGACGTACGGACGGACATTGTTAAATCCACTTAGAAAGTGATTATTTGTCAACATAATCGGCCAAATTTTTTACAGTGGGTAAAGATAAAAATAAATTAAAAGATAAACACCAGACAATCAAAGTTTTGTTGATTGGGTTTAACATTAATGACTGCCTCGAAATAGTCATCCGAATGGACTTGTCCAAAAGTATTTTTCATTGTCCCTTCATGATACCCAAAAGCCTTATGGCAATGAAGTGAATGAACGCATTGTATCTTATCACGTTACAACCTATTTTATATCAAGTGTTAGATGTTTTCTTACGATACGTCTGATGGTGACAAAGTGTATCATGTATATATGTTTACAATACATCTGTTGGCGACTTAGGATGTATCATCTGACAATCCGCACATTTACAAGGTCTATGACTATCTGAAAAACTATGGGTGCTACTGGTCTATTTATTCGTGTTTTCTCTTGCATTTTGTTTTCAAAATTTTTGAGAAAATTTATTTTATTTTTTAATTCCTTTTTTATTTACTTATTAAAAATTAATCATGCATTTTAATACTTCACTAGACAATTATGAACTTTAATTGAAAAGGAAAAAGATTTGTCTGAAGTTTTTTCTATAGTTCCAAACTAACTGTAAAATATTACCACATTTTCACCTATTTTTCCTATTCTAACGCCTTTTTTTGTTTATTGTACTTTTAGTTTGTAAACAGCCACTTCCAAGTTTTAAATTACACTTGATATCTAATCAGATTATTAGACATAATAGACAACCGCAAAAATATTATTAATAAATATATAATAAAATTTAAAGAAGACAATTGTTAACCTCCAACCATTAAGATTCATTCAGTTATTCAATAATTCATTTATATTTAGAAATATTTAAAAGGTAAAAAAAATATTGGAGGTAATTATGATAATTTGGACCCATAAATATTAAAGGAAATATGAACATTTTAATGTATTTTAAAAAACGATGAAGTAGTATAAGGAATGAGATCGAAAATTCTTAACAAGCATAAAACATGTCAGTTATTATATTTAATGCAAATAAATTAATATTTTGCTTATCTGATTAAATTGAGTGACCAAATAAAGTGAGTACTAAAATTATTAAATATTTTTAACAAAATCCAATTTGGTCCTACAAAAAGTTAGCCAAATATTCAAAGGTCTGCCTTCAATTTCTTTCCAATGTCGTTAAACAGTACCAGAAGTATCGGTTCAGGTAAAAGGAATGATCCACATGAAAAATAGAAAGAATTTTCAAAAGAGTTGCCAACATATCCGGTAAAAAAGCAGCTCTATTAGCTCAAAACTCGGACTTTTTGGTACGAAAAATTAAAGCTGATTAAGGATTAACATTTTACAAGACTCAAAAAGTTCTTGACAGGAACGCTGCTAAAAATTTAGAGGCCGAAAACAAAGCAAGGGAAATGAATACAAGTTTCTAAAAAAAATATTCTTGCTGCATAATGGATGATGAAAAGTATGTTGTAACAGATTTTTCGCAACTTCCTGATCAAAAATTTTACGTTGGTGATGCTCGAGGGAATGTTATTAGCAAAAGCAGTCAAATGGTGGAAAACAAGCAAAAAAAATTGTTCGATGGTCTCTATAAATATCAAAACTTACATAAAAAATGGGTACTTCAGTTCATAAGACTTCATAATTTGGTCACTTAATGTATGCTAAGTTTTAAGCCGGAATGGACTACCCGTTTGAGCCAGTGACAGAAAGCACTATGAAAACGTTAATATAAGGATTTCGGAAAAACATTCAAGATTTCTTCTAGTGATTAAAACTATAAAAAATATTTCTTTTAGTAAACTGCAATAATTATTTCAATCAAATAAATAACTAAAACTGTTAATTAAGGTGTTTTATTTTTATTGACTTATATGTATGTTAAGAATTTTCAATCTCACTCTAAAACTCAAAAGTATATGCAAATTGTTTATGTTAAGTTATTTATAATTGTACCCAATATACTAACTGAAGTTGACTAGACGTTAAGTGCATACAAATAACAATTACAACAACATTGACTGACGTTCGTGTTGGTATCAATTACAGGAAATTAGATAAATTACAAATTTATCTATGATAACCAACCCAACAAAAACAGAACTTTAAAAACTCCAAGTAAAAAAAACAAAAACTATTGAGACTACTCCTCACACTCTTTGGTGATGGGTGCTAGAGATAGAGTAGAGTAATTTGATGAATGAATGAATAAATATGTATAAATAAAGGTGTTGTTACTTTAACCCTTAAGGTATATAAAAATATATTTATAACACATACAAATTTTAAATCAAACACAAATTGCTTAGTGTAAGTTTGTTGTTGTTGGTGCTTTGAACTAAACGAGATTGTAGATAAAAATAGTTAAACGACTCACAAACATATTTAGTAGGTGTAGACACAGTGGGATGAGTGGGAGATCAATAAAATTTAAAATCAATTTGTATTATAACAACTTTAAAGTATTTAATATTATTTAAATATGATTTCTCTTTGTATTAAAATTTAATCAAAATTTCTTAAAATTTGAAAATTTTGAACTAAACATTATTTGGTTTCACTGTTTTTATGTATGAGTTCTAATCAATAAATCAATCTACAAATTGGAAATTAAAAATAAAATTACTCCCTGGTATTTATTTATATATAAATAATAATGAAACCATAATAAAATCAATTGAAATTTTAAGTTTTCTTTCGTATTTAATTTTTGAAGAGAGAAAATTAGGTTTCTGAAAATCTGAACACATGTTGGCATACGGAAATTGTTTATTTTACAATGTTTTTGAGTGTATTTTTCTTTTTTAGGTATTTAAAGAAAATTTTGCTCTTAATTAAAAGATAAACAAAAATAAATAAAAATTACCGGCAAAAGAACAAAAAAATTGAAATGATTTTTTGAAATTTTAAACTCTCTGAATTTCCAAATTTAAATAGGTGAAGACATAAGTAAATTTATTTTGTAAATTGAGAACTGTCAAATCGTTCAAATCATTTTTGTCTTTTTTTATTTGTACGGAGAACACTATATAGTCAGGGATTCTCTAAATTTGACCACCAAATTCGCCAAAAATCTATTTATGAATTAAGGGAAATAATTTTTTTATAGATAGTCCTTGTAACTGTCTACGAAAAATGCAATTATGTTGGGGTTATATCTTTAGTTTCGGAGATATTTAACCAAAATAAATTAACCCATAAAATAAATTAACTGTTGTCAGAATGACAGTGGGAAAGATATGGCCATACGGTAAAGGTAAGCAGTTTAAGAAAACTCGTTGCAGTAAGGAAACCTATTGCGTTGCAGAAGAGGAAAGTCGAAACAAACAGAAGGAAAGAATCGGCGTCATGCGCAATAGTTTCAAGTAGGCAATATCGGGATTATCACTGCTACGTTGTGGTTAATACCTTAGAACATGTGGAAAAATTGCTGAAGATCTGGTCAATAATAAAAATTTGGAGTATGTACTGCATGATGTGAGTACTTGAAGGTTATGTTTATGATGAAGTTGGCATCACTATAATATGCTAGCCCCTTCAGGATACTCGGCAATGGGATTACTCCTCCATGAGAAACACGTATTAAAAAGGACATCCCATGGCTCACTTAAAAGTCGGCGTATATGAAAGTAAGCGGAACTCTCTTTGTGTTGGACATATGGAGATAGTAGTAAAGCTAAGACGAAGGGTATGACTTTCTTTGTGTCAAATTAAATATGATTTTTTATAAAGTTTAGTCTTTAAAAGTATTTTAAATTAATTAAATAAATTTTTGAATGATGATATGATAAAATGATAAATATGCATAAAATACACAATGGGACAGAATAGAACATTTTTACGATTATTTGGATTACATGGTGCATCAATTACCGTTACCTTTTTTATATTTGTATGTAAAATTTTATTTCAAACAAACTAGACGATCAAAGTAAACCGATTTATGATCAATAAAATTTCAATTCTGCCCCATAAAAATAAAATTATCAATATGCTTTTATTTTATTGAATAAAAAATTAGATATACAAATTATTTCGAGTTTCTGCTTATTCTACGAATAATAATCGTATTTAAAACAACAACAATAACAAAATTATTTATAAATTCGGCAGATTTTAGAAGAAACCAAAATAATTAAATTCGCAAATAATAAAAAAAATAAATTTTTGTTTGTATTGGGAAATTTTTAATTTAAATAAACAAAAAACCAAAAGTGTTCACTTAAAGTCAGTCACACACACACAAACACACCAAATAACACATTAAGAAAGAACCTGATTAGAATTCTGAAAATATTGAATGCTTTCGAATATTTCGAATATTGTATTCCAAATGTTGGTGTTAATTTTGTGTGATAAATTTTTAATTATGTCAATGAAAATAAAGCAGATGAATAATAAAATTATTTAGAAAATTTATTTTTAACAATAAAAAACCCCAATTAATAATCCTAAAAATCGGTTTATAGATTTTTTTATGTATTTATATAGTGTAATAGATTGATCAACCTTTATCAAATTTGTTTTTTTATTAGCTTTTAGCAAAATTAACATTTCAAATATGCTTCATACTAACTTAAACGGGAAGCTGTTTCACTAAAACAAAAATTAACATAAATTAACCAAAAAAAAAAAACAAAAACAAAAATTATAATAATAAAATACAAAATAGATATGTATATTTTCAAATTTAACGGATTTTATTCATATAGTCTGACTAAAACCATCAAAAAACAAGTAAGAAATTTAAAGTTGTTCAAGACCGACTATGTAATACGCTACAAATGAAAAATTAATGAACGAGCCTCGTTAAAAACGCTTGATATTTAAGATTTTTACGACCATAAAACCCAATTACGGGAGGACATTTGTATGCACCGAAAATTGCCAATAGGCTCCATCCTTTAATAATAATATGTGCCAAATTTCATTATAATATCTCAAAAATTGCGATATGTCGGGTGTTTACAACTTTTAAATGAACAGCGAGCTGGACGGACGGACATCGTTAAATTGGAAATGATTTTTAGTCGAACGGTATATACTTAAAGATGAGTGTAACATCATTTTTTCTGTATGTTGCAAACATCAGCACAAACACAAAACACCCCATCCACCTACGATGGTGTAGGGTATAAAAACGCTAGTAACTAATAATTTTATTTTAAGACCCCGCGAAACGTGTGGGTTAGATTTTGTTTTTTCTATTTGTTTTTTCATTTTTTTTTTTTTCAAAATATCTATACAAAATAAAAACGCAATAATAATAGAGGCGCATGCGCCTTTGTTAGTATTTTAAACACCAAATTAAATGTTTATAATTGATTTTAGTAGGCGTTAAGAACTCGTACAAAATTAATTTTTTATTTAAATGTAACTCTTTGAGGGCACCTACCTGGAAATTCATAATGGCTTCGGAAATTTTAATATTTATGGGTTCAACAACCATAACAATATTAAATGAACCCAATAAACGTTCTGCCAGCTTTTCCATGGCATTTGCATAGTTCTCCCATTCGGTATCGAACTCACTGTAATAGTGCAGACAACCCTTGATGACATTAATGCAATAATTTGTACAAGGTTTTTCCGTGTAACCCTTGCAAGAACCACAATGTTGCATTTTCGTTAAGGCCGAGGTACAATCAGCATTTAAGCGAACCTGGAAATAGAATTTTAATTTTATTAATTTCTCAAATTCTGTTATTCTTGGATAAAAAATACTTACATTTACTAATCTTTTGGAGACTTCAGCTGCTGTTCCTAAAGCTTGTCCATAGGTTCTAGTAGCTACAAATGATCTTTTAATTTGGACGGATAATTTGTCGGGTACATCGCCAAATGGTTTAAGTTCTTTCATATGTTCACTAACGCAACGCAGATATCTGGAAAATTAAAAGTAAACATAAGTTAATTAATAAGGCATCTCCCTCTGTTGATAAGACATATTATCTATGTGGCGTAAATAAAAACGAATTAATAATTTCAATAAATTACAATTTACAAAAATAAAAAAATGCTTTAATATTTTTAATTACTAGTGATGAAGTTTTCAACCTTTTTTGAAAACCTTTTGATTAATGGTTTTACAGTGCTTTCTGCCACTTTGATCAAATAGCTTTTCCTTCTCCATTAAAAATTATCTCTCTTCACTTTTAACAAGAGCTCAATATCTCTCTATTGGCCATAACTCTGGTCAGTTTAAAGGATTTGCCTCTCTTGGTACAAATACCAAATTATTGTTCTTGTACCACTTTAGGGCTTGTTTACTATAGTAAAAGTATGCAAAGTCAGGTCAAAAATAAGTGGACACATTATGAAATTTTATGCATGAAAGCGGTACTTTTTTAACATTCCTAAATGTAAATTTCGGAATTTGGAAAATATAGTAAACTTTTGGGTCCTAAACTTTTTCTCAAACTACCAGAACAAACGTTTCGCCTACCATTATGCAGCAAAAATATTCATTTAGAAAATTAGATTTCAATTTCCGTGCTCTGTTTCTTGCCTCCCAATTTTTAGCAGAGTTCCTATCAGCAACTTTTTGGGTCTTGCATGATTTTTAATCTGCATAAGCTTTAACTCTTTGTGCCAAATAGTCCGACCATTGAGCTAATCGGGCTACTTTCCTACCAGATGAATTTGCTTTCTATTTTTTTGGCTTTGAAAACATCATGTGGGCAATACCTTCTACCTGAACCATGGTCTCTATCAACAAACAAGTTCTACCGGTGATGTTTAATAATATTGGAAACAGTTTGGTAACAGACCTTTGTATTCTTGGCTAACTTTTTGTAGGACGTAGTTAGGCTTTCTGGAAAATATTTAATC
The DNA here is from genome assembly GCA_004302925.2 of Cochliomyia hominivorax. Taxonomy (NCBI): domain Eukaryota; kingdom Metazoa; phylum Arthropoda; class Insecta; order Diptera; family Calliphoridae; genus Cochliomyia; species Cochliomyia hominivorax. Next base: position 69,786,606 of record PYHX02000413.1, on the reverse strand, counting down.
ATATTAGTGCGTAGTTTTGGGTCACTCATTTCAATCATATTAATAATAATGTCATTTGTTTGACACTTAACAAATCATTACGTGATTTTTTATGAAATTCTGTTGAGTACAGTAATTCCAATCTTTCGAACATATAAATATTTAAATAATGATGATTTCAACTAATTAGAGTTAAAATTAGAACACATTTTGTTGTTTATTGATTATCTAGACAGTTTCTCGTTACTCGAATGTGTTAAATTCAACTTAAATGTTTAATTTCTCGAAAAAATCATTAAAAGCAATAAAAACAACAACGCTTTTCCAACAAATTTTAAATAAATGCAAAATTTTGCATGAAAAAAGAGCAAACCATCCATCTAACCAAACAACCAACCAACCAACCATCCAGCCAGTCAGCCATTGCAAATAACCTCTATCAAAAAAAAAAAAGTTTAATGAAATTTGATGCCAAAAGCACATATCTCAACTATTCACATATATACAGCAAAAACAACTATAATTTATAGTTTGCTTTTTGTGTTTTTAATGTGTTATAAACCTAAACTTAAATTCTTTGGAGCAGAAACTATCGTCGTCGTATACAATTGAAAACAAAAAAATATATAAAATAAATTAAAAATAAATTATTTTTTTTAAGAAACAAAATCAACAGCACTTGTAGGTCTGCATCATTAACTCGTTAAATTAAATACTGTTTATGTGAAACGAATAACTAAAGAAAAACTAGACATCGAGGGGATTACAAATAGAAAAAATAAAGAAATTGAGAATTAAATAATCCAAATTTTTATTTTTTCTTATTTTTTAAACATTTTAAATATTTTTTTAGTGTTTTAATGATCTAAATTTAATGAACAATTTAAGTTTACATTAAGCTTTGACCCGTTTCAAAAAATCAAAGTCAAAATTGCCAAATAAAGCAGGAGATGCCATGAGAGTGGAGGGCTTTCTAATTTTTGTATTTCGTATATTTTGAATACTGAATTTTGACTTCCGAATAGCAAAATCACTATTTTATTTTCTTACAGGTAATGTCAAACATCGAGGGTTGCAATTTCCCTGAATAACACAACGATCTCACAACTGTTGGACCTAAGTAAGATGTTAATAGGACACTGCCCTTGAAACAAAAGAAAGATATATGTTTCCCGCGGTGTAATTTTTTAACGATTAAAACTTGTACGTTCCCTTAATAGAAACTGTTTGGCAGATAATTTTTTTCAGACACACTATATTCGATGATTTGAATATATCACTACTGAATACTTTTCCAAGCTATAATTAATAAAAGTTTGCAAGTCGATATTATTTATAAGTCACATCTGAACGTCAAGCTTTTTCCTAATGTAATTCAATATTTTAAGCTTTGTGATGCCCAAAATCTGGAGCTATCTTAAATATAGACTAAAATATTTGTATGAGGACCGGTCCATATTTTATTATATCTCCCATATTAAATCCAATTCCTTAAAGATACTAATATTTTAATAAAATTATGGTCAGGCGAACCTTTTCCACTCGATATTCAGAAGTTTCAGAAGTTGGTTTCAAAGAATTGAATTTGAACTACCCAATATACCAGTATTCCAGTAATCCAGTAAGAATTATAGTACAAGCAATTGTTAATATAGAAGGATATCGAAAAATTCTTAAAACACGATTTTCATTAAAACTTTTTACCCAAGTATTATCCGACTTTTTGATCTAGTTACCTTTGTCAAATATGTGCATATTAAAATTATTGAATAGTTTCAACAAAACCCAACTTTGTCCTACAAAAAGTTGGCGAAGCATTCAAAGGATTACCGTCAAACTGTTTTCGGAGGACATGAAGTTTGAAGCATTTTCAAAAGAGCTCCCAGCACATCCGATAGGAAAACAGTCCAAGTAGCTGAGTATCCTGATTATTTGGTATATACTCTTTCTGAATTATGATCAGATGGATATTGCGCAACTTGCTGGTCAAAAGTTTAGGACCCAAAGACAGTCAAAATTTCACAAAGTGTTCTTGGTATGACAAGCAATATGATGTTGCGGTAAAACAAGCCAAACATTATTTACAACGGTCTCTATAAAAACCGAAATTTACATTAATAAATATTTACAAAAAAATGCTACTTCCATTCATTATGTGTCCACTTATTGTTGGTTTGAGTTGGTATCCAACAACGTAGTATTTGTACCAGAGAGGCAAATCCTTCAAACAGCCTGGATCAAAGGCCAGTGGAGATATATTGGGCTCTTATTAGAAGAGATCACAAATGGAATATGGAGATGGACTAACTACTAACTGTTCAAGCAAAGTGAATCAAAAGAGTATTTAAAGAGGATTGAAGAGCACAAAAGGGATATACAAAAATATGTTAGATTTAAACGGAGCAAAGTGATCTTTAATGGAAGGGTTTCGAAATGATTAAAATTTTTTCACTAGTGATCAAAACTATAAACATATTTTTTTCTAAATTAAAACAATTTAAATCAAATAAAAAGTTTGCAACTGAGAGTTAAGATTTTTCGATCTAACACCTATATTATTGGAAGTTAGATTTATCCAAATAATGAAATAGACTTAAATGGTATTTTACAAAATGGTTCGGATCGTTGGTGGAGTGTCTCAAAGTAGAATATTCCTTGTAAGATCAATTTTTTCATAATTTTAGAAGAGACAATTTCAATACAAATTAGGTTTTATACTGAGTGGTCGGAACTTCGTCTTTTAAATTGGATTCGATTTATAAGTCATTAATGAATTCTTATATGTAATAGTTTTTAGCAATAATTTTGTCGTGTCTGACCCTCTTCATTCATTACCATTTTCATAATACCTCCCCATGCTGATAATGAAATATGAAACGCTTCGTGTAAATGTTACATATTAGTTACACACCTCCGCTAAGGGTTAAAATTTCAAATAAAACAACAATTGTTTGGCGCTTTGTTGTTGTTTAAATGTCATCTTATTACTCAAAGTTATTGCTGTTGTTGATAATTGTATTTAAAAATGTTAACGCGTTGGTAACATGAACTTTTACGGTTTATTGTTTTAAGTATTAAATTTTATTTGGAAAAAAAACATTAAGAAACAATGCAAAAAAAGAGACTTAAAAATATACAGTTTTTAAATTAAAAAATAAAAAAGTTCATATGTATTTTTTGAGGAAATTTAATCACTACTTACAAATATAAGTAAGTACTTGACCATCGATATAAAAAAAGTTGGCCTAAACTGCAATTGCTTGGTTGTTGTTTATGTTGTTGTTTCTTTGGTCAACATTGTAAATGTTTTGACCACAAAAGTACCGGTTGTTTTTAAAGTTTTTTTTATGAATGAGAAAAAGATTTCATTTTGGTTGTAAAAAAACCATTCAGAAGAACCAGAGAAGAGAAGAAGTTTTTTTTTTTTTTTTTTTTTGCATAAAATGACATAAAAAGTGCGTTTTGGTTTGTTGGTTTTGGTATTAAATTACCGGCATTTTAACAAAAAAATTTTTGGTCATACATAAAAATAGGTAATGTTATGTTATTGGTAGCGACCAGTATTTAACTTATTTTAATTAAAATTTATTAACCTATAAACTATTTAAGTTAACTTACTTTTCATCGAACGTATATTGAGCATTTAACACTTGAAACATTTTCTGATACAAAGTATTGAAAAATGTATCCATAACCTCAAGTAAATCTACTTTGCCACGAGTGTAATAGTTTTCCAGCTCATTAAAGAGATCAGAAAATACATAGGAATTCTGTTGATAGATCACACCATATGTACGCGTAAACATATTGTGAAATTCCGTTTTGGATTCTTGCAGTAATTTGCGAAAATGTTCTGAAACGAAACAAGAAATTAAAATAAAAAAACAAAGATGAATAAATTTACATAAACAAATATGAGATAATTTCAGAAATATTTAAAATGGTAGCTGTTTAAATTAACATATGAATTATACGCGTTTTCTTAATAATCACTTTTTTTGCTTCTAAAAGTCAATGGATTTAAAGTCTAAAATCATGTCAATAAAATATATCATAAATATAAAACAAGTAAAAATGTTATAGTCAGTCAATGTCGTACATTTAATACCATGTACCACATTGTTGATTTTAAATGTTTCTTACGAAAAATTTATGAACTACCCTCGCATAATTTGCTTTCATTATTATGATTATGTGTGTAATAGATTATTATGATCTAACATTTATGTTATGGATTTTTTCAGTAGGATTATATGGGAAAAAGAAAAAATTATGTACCGACTCTCTTTTAATTTTACGCAGCTGTTTTGGCTTATATTTATCTCATATATGACTAAATATTTTTTCAATGGTACTTGGAAGTGTAGTTGTATGGGACCTATAAGAAATAATTGACTGATCTTTATATAATTTGGCACATCGTTTTAGAATATAATAAGATTTAGATTTAGTTTTGCAAAATTTGGTTAAAATCGTTTTACATTTAGGAATTTTAGAACCTTCATGGAATAATGAACCAATCGTAATCAATTTCAATAGGCATCATCCTTAGGCCAAAATAATAGTATGTTCCACATTTCTTTGAGATATATTCAAAACTGCGATCTGTACTTTGCGAACAAGATTTACATTTACTCAGGAAATGATTCTAAATCGAGCGGTGTACTTAAAAGTGGTGGTAGGACTATTTTTTCTACCCGTTACAATCATCTGCACAAACGCAAAATATCCCCACCAATGGTGCTGTAGGGTATAATTTATAAAATATGTATAGGTAGGGGAATAATAAATTTTGACTTATATGAATATATACAAAATATTAGCAAAATATTAAAATTTTTTGAAACTTTTGCAAATTGTGCCAAATTTAAGTAAAAAATTCATATCTGTGAATTTCATGAGATTGAAATCCCATTCCAAAAGGATATTTCCATGGGAGCATAACTAATTTCAATAAGCTTCCTTTTTGGGCACAAATAATAATATTTACCGAATTTCATTAAGAATCTCAAAAATTGCAACCTGTAGGTAGGGTTTAGAACAGTCATCATTAAATCGACTACAAAAGTGATTGTGAATCGAACGGTATATATCCATAGACGTATAAATGGAAATGTTTATCGGAAATAGTATATGACGGATAAGTTCAAGGAAGTAGTAACACTCGTGCAAAGCTTGTTAACCTTTGCGAAGAGGTCATGAAAACCATCCTGATCAGTTTTACGAAGAAAAAAACCTTGGTGTCCAGCTTTGGGACACTGTAGGATACTTATTTGGGTTCACAAACTAGCCCAGATTTGGCTTTCACTAAGAGATATTTCTTCAAAATCGGACTAGAAGTCCGGAAATTGTAGATTTATGTCCATTTCATTTTAAACTTTAAATATAGTGTTTCGTCAAGTTACGTGTTACAAAAAATTAAAGCCAATTCTTGAAAAGATAGTGCTTGGAACCCATAACACTCGGTTTTAATTAAGGGTCAATATTTCTGGAAATTTAAATCAACTTAGACTTTGAATAGGATATTTGGTTTGGATATAATAACGAAGTTATAGGAAACACGAAATAGTTCTAAAAATTTACTGAAAAAAATTATCAAATCACTAATTGAAGAAGGGTTATTCAAAGATGTATACAAATACATAAGCCAAATTCCAAAACATTCCAAAAAATGTCGTTTTTAATTTAAAATATTTGAAAAAAAATTTAAACTCTATGAATCATAATTTCGACATTTTTAATCACACAGCATGAATCACAGACATCTCCAATTAATTTTATAATTTGTTACAAACTTTATAATAAAACAACTATACCCGCCTTTCCTGTTTGTCATGTTTACATCCACCAAAAAACCAACAACAAAATTTTATAAATCTATAATTTCCGCCAGTATTTTCATTGTAAAAAATACAAAATCGGAAAAAAGGAGAAGTAGAAAAAATATGTGATGACCACTTGAGACAACCAACCCAGCAAACACAAACAATCATTTTATTTGTTATATTCATAATATATTGGAAATATTTGTGTGTCTGTCCGTCGATCTGTCTGTTTATAAAATAATACAAACTTCAATAGCAAAATAAATCGTAAAAACAAAGAAAATAAGAAAATATTAAACAGAAGCCCGCATGCGCCATCACTTCAAATCATCGTCATTGTCATCATTCTCCTCCTACCATGACATACGTTATTTGCTATAATATTTTGTTGTCTCGATTTGAGCCTCAAGAGCAACATCTTCAGCTTGAATGTAATCTTTGTTTCTGTTGAATCTCACGGTTTCACATTTTACAATAGACAAACGGACAGACATAAACTTATACATACCCCAACTGATCGCTCGTCGATCTTCTGTTGGTAGCACTTGTAAAATATTTATTAAATATTTTAACTTCAGCTACTTGTAGTGTCACATTTTTTGTTCTTCTTTTATTTTGGTTTTTGTTGTTGTAAATATTTTTAATGTCAAAAAACTGGTGCCAAATGACATGTAATTTTAAACGCCTCTAATCCAACTTTAAAACATTAAAATTTATGAAGGTTTGTTGTCTGCTCGAACTGCTGTTGAGAATATTTTGCTGCTACTTGAACATTGAATGAATTTAAGAATGAAAACTCGTGAAAAAATTCTCAAGTGGGTGTTGAACATCGTTATGGTTTTAATTTTAGTTTATTTTTTTTTATTTATTTTTTCGGTTTATTCTTTCAAAAATTTGTGGGTTTTAGGGTAAATAATAAAGTTAGAAGTCAAATGAATTCTAATTATATAACGAGCAAGTGTTTAACAAGTAATTTATGATGACTTGGAGATTTTTTTACTCATTTTTGTTTTTATGGAATTTAATTTTGGTTGGGTTTTGTTGGATTAAATTCAAGAATTTATAAAGAATAATACTTTTTTTAAAGTCAGTTTAATTAAATAAATTTTCTTTTGGCAGGAGTTAAACAAATTTTTAATTAAACTGGGTGTTACAAAGCTTTGAAAATAATCTACAGGGTTCCAGTCTTTGTTAAAATTATTAGTGAAATTATGTAAAAAATAGGACCTGAGTGGTATTATTTGACACACATATCCCTATTTGGTCTTTTTACAACTGTCTCAATAAAATTTCTATTTATAAGCAGGATATATTCCTTTTCTCTTTCTCTGGCTGTTTAAACTTATCGGAACATTAAACATTGATAAGAAATCCTGGAACTTCAGTATTTTTGTTTCCTATTGTTGGCCTTCAAATTCTTTGTAACACATCTCTTTCGATTTTACAAAGTCAACTTTATAGTCGGTTGTCTGGTATGATACTGCCAACCAACTGGTAATGTTGTGTCTACAGGTCGTAATTTAAAAGATATCTCGATGAAGAGGTTTAGCTCTATGATAGTATTTCTTATATTTAAGATTTATATAACCAGAAAACACTGTACTAAAAATTGTGAGGACTGATCCATAGTTTTCTATAGCCCTTTTATAAAACCCATCTTCCGAAAATCACCATAATTAATAATCTTCAATCAAGTTGTTGTTATAACAGCGGTAAGAAACAAGTTTGTTAATTGGAATGATTCATCTTCTAGTTTAACTCCAGTTCAAGGAATTATGTCACTTTGATAGTATTAATTCATAAGTCTTTTGGACTAAGTGAGTGAACGTCAGTCATTCGTAAAATTTTGATATCAAAGATAAACCTCGTAAATTAAAATAGGAGTCCCACAGGACGGCATCCTGTCACCACTCTTATTCAATTTCTACCATTTAAATGGTTATGAGGTTTATTTCACCAAAATCCACAATTCCCTCACGTTACTTAAAACTTTCACCAGCGAAGTTGATAGCAACACCTACTCCACCTGGACAAAGGAGGTAATCATAAATTTAGGCGTCATAATCAATGGAATCCAAATTTCGAGTGTTTACAACAAAATTTTTGAAAGCTTTGAATGAAGTAAGTAACCGACAGTCATTCGTTGAATTTTGAGAACATTAATCAAAACCTTGTAGTAAAAGAAGGACTTTTACTCCTCATGAAACTCCCTAGGCCTTTACTTGGAGTTGACGTAATAACTTATGTGGATGATTTTGTCCTTACGTCAAAGGACATGGAGTTTGGTTAACTAAATAAAAATCACAATTTCTTCACTTAAAATTGTAACCAAACATTCACCACTGAATCCACACAAAAAATTTCGACATATGTTTAAAGAACCTTGTCTACATATAAACCGATTGGCCGATCAGTGACAAATTATGTTACTCCAGTGTGGTAGCCTTTGCATATTTAAAATATTCAAAGTTATTAAAATGCAGGATGTATTAGAACTGTAACAGGATGTATACAAATGTTCTCAATTAACCATCTACATGAGGAGACGAAGATCTAACCCATTAAGGAACATAATGAAATGCCAAGTTTACAGCTCTTTCTTGGATGTAACTGCCCACTGGTCTCGTACTAAGCGTGTCATCCCCAATCCAAAACTATGTTCAGTATGTGGCCAAACACCACATGATACACGAAACTTGCTTAACTGATCCTTCCACTTTTCAATCAAGTTATACGTCATGGTGCAAGGCATTACATAAAAGGGATTGACCGACTATCACACTCTTACTTGTTTCATAAGAGTCCAATATTTATTCACTGTTGTTATAAACTAATGAAAAATATGTTACAGATTTGGCACCACTTTTTTACCCAATAAACTTTATATCAAATCGAGTATAAATGAAGAGTTCAAAAATTTATTGGAACGATATCATATCAAAAGGTTCAAAAACCGTCAACTCTTCATCAGATCGTTTTTATTAATCATTACTCGAATCTTACTAAAGTGAATTTAAAAAATAAAAATAAAATTACAGTGTTTAAGATTCAACTGGCTCAAGATCTCAAGCCACAAGCGTCGTCAACATGCTTCGTTCGTGTTTGTTTAATTCACATTTTTTTTTAATATTCAAGAGCAAAAAAAAACTATTTTATAAAAATTTAAGGATTAAAAAAACTCACCATTAAATTTTTGTGCTTTACTACTCAGCATATTGGACATTTTTAAAATTTGCTCCTTGGAATGTTTCTCCAATTGCAGACGTGATTGCATCGCCATTTTAGTTTCCATACTATGGGTACAACATGTACCCACCGAAGGTGATTCACAATAACGTAAACCCATTTCTGTTAAAGAAAATAAGAAATAAAAGTTCAAAATTAAATATAGAAATTATAACACAAACAATTTAAGTTCAACAAATTTATTTCAAAATCATAAAAATTTTAAGAAGAAAATATTCAAAATTATTTATAAAGATGTCATAATCTTAAAATTAAACACTCTATATCTCCGTCGAATTTCGAATTCAATTGTAAAGAAAAGAATTTCACAAACAAATAATAAATAACTGAATGAACAAAATTTCAGTCTTTCATCAATTTTTAAGAAAATTTTAAATTTTATGTATTGAACTAAATAAATAATGAATTTTTCTTCTATAATGTGAAGTAATGAATTTTCCAAGAAATAGCAACAACCGAAACCAGAAGCACTTAACTAGAAAGATTTTAAAGATTTCAGAAGAAAAATAAATAAAAAATGCAAACACAAAATAGAAATTGATGGAACAAGAAGAAGAGAGATTCATATGGACTAAATAAGAATTTTGTGCATTTTGAAAATTAGAAAATTTTTTTAAGAATTTTTTTAGATGAAAAATGCATTGAGGTATGATGAAGGTAATGATGATGAAGATGATAATTATGATGATTGTTATATTTAGTCAGAATATGAAAAAGAATTTTTAAGGTGATTTTATGATTTAAAAAAGATGTTATAAAAAGAATTCCGTCACTCTATATTGAGTTTTGCAAATATTAGAAAAATTTTGAAATTTTTAGTTTTAAAATTTTTACAATTTATCATTAAATTTTGGAGCTTTTGAGAGATAAAAAGTGGAAATTCTCACTATGAAAAAAGGTATTATCTTGCCCTCTTTTCGTTTTAAGATCAGTACTAAATATCGCCCAATTTTAGTTTATAAAACCTCACTGTCTTAACTATTATATAATAATATAATAAAAACGAATCCACTTAAATTGAAATTGAAGCAGCTTTTTTTGTAAACATTCAACGTTGAACAAAGTTGATTTAAAATTGAATATTTTTGATTTAGTTTAAATTGAAAGTTTTTAGGTTTGTGGTGAAATAATATTCTACAAATTAGAATCTATCGATATTATATATAATTATATATATTAATAAAATTATTTTTAAGTACTAAAATTTCAAGTAGTAAAAATTGAAGAATATTCTCAAGAAATTGTATTTACTGAGAAACAATATACGTTTCGTCAATCGTTAATTAGAAAACTTGACTTCAATTTCCGAGTTTTGTTCTTGGCCTTAAATTTTAAGCAACGTTCGTGTCAGAAACTTTTTGAACCTCTTATGTTTTAAGCCTACATTAACTTTAACCGGGTTGCTTTCTTGATGGATGTGTTTGGGGTTCTTTTGAAAACGCTTTACATTTTTGGCTTGAGTAACATCATGTGGATTTATCAATGGACAAATTTTCCCGGCACTGTTTAATAATATTGGAAACAATTTAAAGGTAGATCTTTGAATGTTTGGCCAACTTTTTGTAGGTCCAAGTTTGGTTTTTGATGAACATATTTAATAATTTTAGTATGCGTTATTTTTAAGCTGCTTATTTTAATCAGTTTAACAGAATATTAATTTGTTTGACTTAAACATAATAACTAACATGTTTTAAAAAGGTCACTTGATGAAATAAAAATCAAATAATACTTGGATTAAAAGTTTTAATGGAAAACGTGTGTTAAAAAGTTGTCCATTTCACTTTTTATTCTGAGTATTTGCAGTGAACATATAAAATCTATATATAGTTGAATGCTCCCTAATGTTTTATTACACCCTGAAACAAAAAAGCTGACAAGTAGGGACGTAATTTGCCGCATGAATAATGATTTTACAACACATTATTAAAGACTACAACTCTCTACTACTACCTCTAGATCCCGAAATTTCTAATATCGCATATCTCTGTAACACTTTCTTGAAAGTTGGCACGTAAATAAACCCCGAATAACAAAACATTAAAGACAAACAACATTTTTGAATAGGACACGGGAAATGGAATCCTCCTTATAAACAAAATTTTCAATATCCCATATTTATAAAATTATTACAGGAAAAAGATTCATTAAATTTAAAATATTGAAGATATAGGGGAACTTCATAACTTCACTAACAAAGGACTGATATTCTTAATAAAATATTAGACTTGATTAGGACAAGAAGATTAGCTGAAGTGTACTTCTAGAATCAACCAATATCCACTATATCAATTTTAACGTATTCTAGATTTCCTTTAAAGGCAGGTATACATTCCTACTGATTTAATCTAAGTGAGCAAATTGAAATGTTGATTTTAAATTCAGTAACATTAAAAAGCAGTTTCCAAGACGACGACAACATCCATATAATGAATATAATGTTCAACAATATTTTCATCCTTCTTTCATTGAAATCTATAAATAATAAGAAATAAATATACTTCTACTAGACGTAAATAAGTAAATTGTTTAGTTAGGCATTTAACACATTCACACCCATTAAAATATGCAATCAAAAATACAAATACATATACCAACAAACTACCAGCACCAGCAGCAGTTATCGCAAAGAAAGGAATCCGGGCAACATACTCCATATAATATTTCTACATTGCCAAACAATATAAATGTATTATTTTATACTATTTTTCACTTCTTCATTGTTATGGAACTGGTTGAATATTTCACTTACTAGTGAACTGTTTCATATGGAAGCTCTATTTTCTATTTATTTATTTACTTTTAAGAAATAAATGTCTTGCATCTAGAGAATACCTGGAACAGGTATAGAACAAATATGTGTATGTGAATATATTCACAAGTATTTTTGTATATTTGTTGACAATTTTATGATGAAGTCTGCAACAGCACTTTTGGTAAGAAGAGACGTGTTGGTGTTGTTTTCAAACTACAACACCAACATCGGTTAGTCAGTCATTCAACCGATTTATCAATTCAAAAAAGGTAAAGTTATGTGAAGAATTCTTTTACTTGGGATTTAAGATAAAGAAAGAAAAGTGTTTTCCTAATTCTATTGGGGAATTTATTTCTTATTTTCTTGATGCTCTATTATTTTATATGAAAACACCTTAGTGTTTTCACTGCAACTTCGAAAGTAGGAAGTGAGGAAGTGAGGAAAAACAATTTAAGTTTGTTCTTTGTGAAATCAATGAAATTCTTAAGCAGTTTTCGCCAACTGGGAAACTGAAAATCATTGAACAATTTTCTTTTGTAAAATATACTAAGAATAATATGAAGTCTCTGTTGGAATGTTGTTTGAGTATTGATTTATTTATTTCCAGTATGAGTTTTCAGAACAGGAAAATAAAAATTATTATTAAATGTCTGAGAATTGTTTTTCCTTCTTTTTGTCGTTTTGTTTGGTAGTCGGCAACACTGTTGGAATATGATTAAATTATTTATGTATGAGTTTTCTCTGGGAAATATATTTAAAGTATTTAATTTTATTGCGAAAATTTACATAAGTTTTTAAGACAATAAAATAATTATAGTCAATAACATATGAATGTATTGTCAACAAACATTTTTTAATGAGCCTTGCGGCACTCTTCTAAAATCCTTTCAAGGTTCACAAATATAACATTGTCAAATACAAATAATAAATAAATTATTTAATTTATTATTTATACCAGAAGTGAATACCATAAATTGATATCATATTCAAAAATCATCAAAGATCAAACTGTTGACGATATAAAATTTGTTTCGATCATACTTTAAGAAGCGACGCTGTACATAAACAAGAAGAGAAACAGCATATGGGACGTACCATTAAAATAATTGTAGCTTTTCCTATAACAGCGGAATCTATATTTTATTCTACAGTTGCTATTTCTAAACATTTAGAGGAAGGATCTGACGTACCAGGATGGAGAACTAAAAATTGATGTCGGATTAAGAAACTTTTTAAGAGCAAAACGAAGCCGTTTTTAAATCATATGTTCTTACACCACATTGTTGGTTGTAAATGACTGCTACAAAAAATTATGATCGACCCTCCTATAATTCGCTTTCCTTATTTTACTTATGTGAAATTTATGCGTTTTAGAGGGATTTTTTTTCTGTAGGACTATATGAGAATTAGAAAAATTTATGGACCGACCATCGTTTAAATTAACACAGCGGTTTTGGCTTCGACCTGTGCTTTACGTGAACAGCAGCCGGACGGACGGGCATGCTTAAATCAACTCAGAAAATGATTCAGAGTCGAACGTAACGGCTCTATTCTAGGGATATACTGCATAATACGTAACTAATTATGTTCCGTATTTATTAAAGAACTTAGTCTGCATATCACCTCGGTTTTTCAATTTATCAGAAAACCCTCGAAGTATTCGGAACTGGAAAGAGAGATTTCTGATCGTTTTTATACATGATCTTCAGGTGTTTTTTGCTAACAATTTAATATAATTTAATTAGATTATCATATGGTCCTACGAACCGGATCTTAATTAAAAGCAATAAGGGTAATTAATTTATGGGAATTCTAGTTCTTCGATTATTTTCAAAATATTCACAAATTTAAGGTTTCTGTAGTGAACTTTATCCTGTCATTATTCAAGATCTCTATATAAGTTTTTGCTTTACTTAACTTGAAAGATGTCAAAAAGCTCTATCTCTAAATCTCTAAAAGCTTTCAGACAATTTGCCTATAAAAAAACCCGTCCAAATTCATACTTTTAAAAAACTTATAAATCATGTTATGTGAATCCATTTGAATCCATTTATAACTTATAATATTTTTCCACTCAATTTAATTTTACATTTTTAAATTGTGTTTAAAATAAAAATTATGTTAATTAAATTAATTTTATTTTATTAAGTAGAAATGTTTTTTTCAAGAATTTACTTCTCTCAAAAAAGGACTCCTTTTTAAATGGTTTTCTGTCCATCATTATCTTACCACAAACAATTAAGATAAAGCCAAAATAAAACAAACTCAGTCCAATGATGTTTGTATGTGTGTGAAATGTATTTCAAAGATACAAAAAGTGGTTGAAGAGTTTTTTATTTTATATTTTGTTAAGAGTGTTGCTTTGGCTAAAAGTAATTTTATAATTGTATATTTTTTTGTAGTATTTGTATTAGCATTATAACATTCGTTGTTGTTGTTGTCTGTCTTGATATAGAAACATACTTAGCTACAGATATATTGTCATGTTGCAATACAAGCGACACTCATAACAATTACAAACAATTGTTGTTATAACTACTAAATGTTAGGAATAAAATCTAACTGGGCATTAAAGCTTATATACGCATAACAAAAATATGTATGTATTTGTATGTTAATATAGGAAAGCAATCTTAAAAGTTCTTTGGGAAATTTGTTATAGAAAATTGGTTAAAGAATTGAAAATATTTAGATATGAATGTGTAACTTTTTAAAGAAAGTTGAATTAAGGAATGAGACGGAAAAAATTATAACAAAAGCTTTTCACATATTTTGAGAATTTTTAATTGCCAGGCGCAATTCGACTCAACTACTAGTTGAAAGTTACGGCCCTTTTATTAGAACAAAACAAACTTGTTTTTTCATAAAACGACCTGAAACGACATTGAATGCTCTGACTAATTTCATTGAATTCGGGTTATGATTATGATCACAAGAACATTATGACAAACAAATTTCAGATTCAAATAGTCCCAGATCTTGGTTTATAACTTTTTTCTTTTTCGTTACAAAACAGACTGCACTGAAATTATTTGTAAAATTTTTAGTTTGTGTTAAAGGTTTCCTTATTACATGATTTCTTCAATGGGCCTATAATGCAGGTTTGAAACAGAAATTTCTTTAATGAAAAATAAATTCTGACAAATCTCATTGATGTCGGATTATCAAGAAGCCAATCATTTGTTACAACGGGCTCTATAAATACCGAAATAAAGACATGTTTACAAAAAAGGCTGCCATAATATGTCCTCTAGTTTTGGCGTGTCTTGGCATTGTGTCACTATGGTAAACACGCTCTTGAGTGGTACATGAACAATAAAGTGGTATATGTACCATGGCTAAGGTCGGTAGAGAGAAATTGGACTCAAGTTAAAACAGAATTGAAGAGCACTAAAAGGTATGCAAAAGGATAGAAACTTTTGTTTGCGCAAAGTGACAAAAAGAAAGCATTTGATATACATACGTTAGATTTTCAATTCTTAGAAAAGATAAAATGTGACATAGAATAAGTTAAGATCTATATGATTCCAAAAATCTTTACTACAATACTCTGCCGAATTTTAAAGTTATTGGTTTATAATATTTTTTTATTGGTTTGAAATATAATTTTATTTAGGATAATGAAAAGCTCTTCATTGATTTCGGATTATTTGGAAGGCTATAAATTTATGTAGACAGGAGAAATTAAAAATCAAAGTTTAACATATTTAGATTCAGGTGGTTTCAAATTTCGGCTGAGACAATTTTTCATTTTGGAACAAAGCTGTGACATAATTTTGTTTAAAATCTGTTCACTTTAATAAAGTGGTTCCTAATAGCAAACATCTCAGGACAACTACAAATGATAATGTCTTATTTCATTAAGCTCCTCTTCGATTTTGCGTATTTAATTTGACATTATATCGCTATATTAAGAAAGCTTTTATACTAAGGAAGATCTATACTCCATATACATTGTAATATAAGTTGCCGCAAAAAACGAAGAAATTTTTACAGTAAGTGCTTTAACGATTGGAATGTGAATTAAGTAAAGCCCGATTTCGCCTCATATTACTACATTAATAATCTTTTGGAGTGGTACAAAACAATAAATGTTTCAAACATTATTTTAAATAAATTGTATTTCCTATCCTCGTATGTATGCCCTCAAGACATATGCATTCATAATGGGGAAGTTCTTTAAATATCTTCCCTTTTTTTCCAAAAACTTATCATATACACTATAATGTCAAGGGTATTATTTATATTAAATTTAAGTACTCTTATATTGTATTATACTTTTTAAAATGAGTATGTGTAAAATATTAAAGATATTATCTTATACGAATATAAGTATTAAGCTCTTATTTTATGATATGCTTGAATTCTTTTCATAATAAAGACATGGAACATTTTATTTACTCGATGAGAATTATTAAAATTGTAGCATTAATCGGATAAAAACAATTTATATATGCGGTTTAAAAAGGAATTAAATTATTGTTTATGTTAAGACTTTTTTTACATTAATATCTTTTTGGAAAACCCCATAGATAATTTGGGAATTAGATGGGGAATTAATGTTATTATTTTTATTTGAATTTCAGTTGTATTTATATAATATTTAGACAGTCAGAAATGTATATAAGTACATTATTATTTTAAACAATGATCAAAGATATAAACCCAAATTGAACAAGAAAAATTATTTTAGTCGGTAATACCCTACATCACATTGTTGTAAATGACTGCTGTAAAAATGTACATTTGTGTGTGGCCTATATGAAATAATACTCCATCGTTTAAGGTTATGCTACTTGTCAAAATGCATTAAGATATTTTCAAAACTGCATCCTGCAACAATCTTTACGGACAGACATGCTTAAATCGATTCAGGAAGTGATTCTGAGTCGAACAGTATACTTAAAAGTGGTGGTAGGACTATTTTTTCGCCCGTTACAAACATCTACACAAACGCATAACACCCCCACCACTATGGTGATGTAGGATATAAAAAGGATTAAAAAGGTATTATCGCAATTTTTGCTATTTAGTTGTTCCTAAGAACTGGTCCACGTGCTATTTGTAAGTTAATTATTCAGCTAATATAAGTCCGTATATCTTTTTTTACAATTTCTTATTTAAAATCCTTGAACAGGACATGTCAATAACTTTGAAAGGGATGTATATGTATCTCTCTTTGTCCCAAACAAATAATTTCCATACTCTAACACATGCAATCAACCTTAACAAAAAACTAGAATAAATTTCCATATAAAATAAAAAAAAACTTTTTTATAGACATAAAAATAAAAAATGGTTTATCAACAACAAGAATGATAATGAATGTAATGAATATAATGAATAATTCATTGAATTGTAAATTGCTGACATATTTTCAACTTAATTGTTTTTTCATGTCTTTTTTTTTTTGTTTATTGTTATTGAAATAAAAAAAGCCAACATAAATCCTTTTGTTGGGAAAACTAATTTGATTTTCGATTTTTCCGGAACGGAAATTGTTTAAAATTTAAAATTTATTCTAGAGTAAAAATTAAAATGTACAATAACTTAAAAGTTAATACGTTTCCGTTCGTTCGTTCTTTTATTTGGCAAAAACAACTAAATGCAATTTTTATTTATTTTTCCATGAAAGTGTCTTGTATCCAAGATCCAGACTAATATTATAAACTTTTATTACATGTGTAATATATACATGTGTATGTGTAAAATGTTTTCCAAAAACTTTATCTCTTTCTTAGTGTTCAAAATGTATGGGACAAAAAATCAAAGAGTTTTTATTAAGATTAAGAAGAAGAGGATCTTTATGAAAAACATTCACCTTACACACCTTTGTGATTTTCAATTGTAACTTTACAAGTGGAGTATCTTCAGATTAAGTTAACAAAATTGTGCCCGCATTACATTAACTATAAAAGGAAAAAGACTAAAAGTGTTCTTCTACAAGATACCAAAATCTCTCCACTGATCTTTGCTGCGAGTGACATGTATATAGAATAAGCTTTTATAAAGATCCAAAAAATTTTATAAAAGGAAGAAGACATTTTGACAAAATTCTCGCTATTTATAACGCTCACTGAAAGAAAAGACTAATGTATTTAAGGACCAAATCAAGAGATTGAAATTTAGAGAATTCATTAGTAAAGAAGAGTTCTGTGTATTTAGGGAAATACCTTATGAAATTACAAAAATCAAACCACTTCAAGACTTTCTTCCTCTAATTTAAGCGTGATACCACTATTCTCTCCTTCAAGTGAAAAAATAATTTAAGATTGGGAAGATTCAAAATTAACGTAATAAATAAAGTCCACATTTTAATTAACTTGATTTTGAAACTTTCTAATATCACCAGAATAAGTTCTGTTAAAAATTGTAACTTCCGATCGAAATCGATTTCTAGGAAATTGAAGTGATTGTGGAGAAGCAGCAGCGTTATAATTAGTGAAAGTCTCTGGGACTATAATTTAAATTACACCTCTGTATTAATTAAACTTTTTGAATTAAATTACACATATTATTTTAGAAAAAATCTAATATAAAAAGAGGAAATCGATATTATTTAATTGTTGATGTTGATGTTTTTTTTTCTAAAGTTAAAAAAATACTTTTTTCCTTTGTCATTTTTATCAAATTACAACAAAACAATATGGCTGCCGTTAAAACTAATAACTGGCATATTCTTAATAAAAACTGGATCACAGAAAAATTGTTAAGGATCAAAACCCATGTTCACAATTTTCAGTCTCAAGCCTTATTCTTAAAAGTTGCCAAAAAGCAAGTACACTTACTCCTTGTATTCTTTTTTTATTTTCCATATTTTTTTTACCCATACATTATAAACATTCTTCTTATCAACACAACCTAGACATTGAAAGTGAAACTTTTTCTTTATCTTTCATTCATATAGATTTACAAAATGAACGAACAAGGACCCTTTTTACATAAAATTTCCAAAAAAAAAATTAATTCAGTTTTTTCTAACAGTCTCACCAAAAATAGAATAAAAAAAACAAAACTCCCCTTTAATAAAATTCTCCCGTCTAGAAAAGCCGACACACTTATACGTTAAGGTTATAAGTCTATATCCTTTTAATATTTTCTGAAATCCTGTTACAATTGTTTGTAAGTTTAATTTTATTTCTCTCACTCTTTAAGAGAATTATGAATTCAAGTGCTAAACTGTGTGTGTTAAACAAGTACACAAAGAAGACACTAACAACAATAATAATAAAAACAACAACTTTTTAAACTTCTCTTTTTTATTAAATAAATATTTTGTATTTTTGTTATATAAAGAAGAAATAAAAAGATGAAAGAACAAACGAAAAGAAGAATTAAACAAAAACAAATACTCAACAACACTTAAAATTTGTTGGCTGCATATAAATATTGTCAATACGATTTGTTAGAGTCGTGTAGTTAAAGTTTATTAACAAGAGAGAGAAAGAGAGACAATAAAGAAGGAAAAAAAATATTTTAAAATATAAAACTTTTTTCCCAAAAGTAATAAGAAGAAGTAAGTTAAGGATACAAACGAAGACGAATTTTAGATGCCCTAATTTTAAAGAAATTAAAATTTGAATTTAATTTATTTCGGATTTCTTTGATGTGGAACAAGTCCAGTTTTGATTATATCTCCATTGAGGGCCATAGTGACGGGATGCCCAGTCTGGCCAAAAATAAGTGAACACATTATCCCGTCTTAGTTTTTTTGTAAACATTCCTTGATGTAAATTTCGGTATCAATAGAGCCCATTGCAACAAATGATTGACTTATTTTGCCGCAACTACATTGATGATGTTTCCGAAGTAATCAACTTTGGAGGTCCATCACTTGTTCTCTAATCCGATGTATAAAGTGTACTTTTCGAAATCGACTGGAAAGAATTTCAATAATCCCATGTAAAACTTCATAGAAATATGTTCCAAATGTGTTTACTACATATAGTTTGCTACATATAACAAGCGTCGCCGATAGCACTCCTATTTCGTTAAACTTTTATTATAGTATCAAATCTCCTTAACCAAAATTTTGATCTATATTCGAAAAATAGAATCTATTTTCTATGTTTCATATTATGAAGGTTGTTTGAAAAAATCGTCCTATAGGTTTATTTTGTACTGAACCGATTGAGATGTTTTTTTTATTAAGAGAGAATTAGATATAGACGAAAAAATTGATCGTATAGTGCAAAAGTTATATATCTACTTTATAAATATACTTAACAGAGTCTAAGAGTATCTCTACTATTCACTTTATTATACTCCTGACTGATAATTATAACTTGATTTGTTTAGTAACCAATTTTTACTCCTATAGTCCCCATGCTTGTGGTCATGGGGGTGGTTGCTTAAACACACAAAGTCTTCACTATATAATTGCCAAATACTAAGCGGCGATCATGAGTATGGTAACAAGTTTTTACTGTGTCCCTACGATAAACCTTGTGTCGACTAAGTTATTCAACGAATTAGAGTGTGTAGTCCGACAGTATTTCGGGAAATTTGATTTTTTGGGGTCTGTAACTACGTAGGAAAGTATAGGAAATATGTAAAAATTCGATGTAGAATAATTTTAAAGTTATAGAACATTAAAGAATAATGTAAAAATTTTACATTTTCTAACCTAAAAATGCTAAATAAATTCTGAAGTTATTGAATCGATAACCCAATCAAAAAATGTAAACATGTTAGAATTTTTTTATTTGAAAATAATCTAAATATTTGATTACAAATTAAACCTGTATGTTGTTTTTTTAACTCTTAAGAACTCTTCACTTGATTCACTTAATTTCAAAATTACTCAATTCCATTTCATTTTCAAAACCTGTTGCAAACTCTTCAACCATGTGAACTTTACACAAAAATTTTCATTTATTTCTGCCGTTTTCTCCCAAAGAGTATATTCAAAGGACATAAAAAACATTTATTTCATATGCTGCTTTTTACTCTTTTTAAATATTCTTTTCTATTTTATTACAATTTCCAAAAAAGGGGGAGAATAAGAATAAGAATACAATATAAAAGCGGACTACTATCGTAATACTGTAGCAAAGAAGTTTATTTTATTTTTCACAATAATGTTCAAGTTTAGCACCCTTTTGTTTAGTTTGTTTGATACAATTGTAGCAGCAACATTGTTAAGGGGGAAATAAAAAAATATTTTCTAGGATTTTTGTTATGTGCCTGAGTGAGTGTGTGCGTGTGTGCTAAATGGAAAGGGAAATGGTTGATTTTTTTTATACCAATGCTTTTTGTAGACGACAGACTATATCTAGCACGGTTGGAGTTTTCTGAATGGGTGCTTTCTTCTACAAGTGATTTGTTTTTTTTGTATTTTTTATTATTATTTCTTTTTTGTGAGTGTGTGTGTGTGATAAGTTTTAGCAACATTTATATAGTAAATCATTTTAAATGTCTTTCTACTGTTGTTTAGTATCCTGTTTCCTTTTGCAGTTATTTTACATACACTTATAGCCAAAGCAAGCATTTGGTAATGGCTGTAGCAGCTGTAGTCGAGCTTGACGTGGTGGTGAATGTGTCCGTATCGTTGGTAACGTTAAGTGAACATTATTTAACCTTAAAGCAGGCGACTGCCTGACATACCTTTTTTTGGAATAGAAAATGAAAACATGCAGTCAAGGTTAACAAAATAGCACAATTTTGTTCTACATTAAAAAATCATATATAGAGAAAATCCAATGTGAGAGAATATTGTTTGTTGTGCTATTTCATTAACCTTGACTGTATACTGTGGGTGACTGAATGAATGAATGAATGAATAAGTTAGTAAGTAAATGAATGGCTGGTCGCTCGGTTAAACTTGATTCCGGTTTTATTTTGAAAAAATTGTATGCGTTCCATATACTTTTCTTCCGTTATATATACATCCGTATATACGTATATATTATTCTAAAGCTTGTTATGGTTGCATCATATTTTTTACATATTTTGTTCATACATAAGTTTAATGAATTTCATTTATTCAGTTTTCCTTTTTTTATTTTATCCAGTTATGGTTTTGTTTCCTAAAACTACATTACATCCATTAGGGGTGAGTATTGTGTGGAAAATATGGTTATGGTTTTCACCTAGTAATCTCAAAATCGATTTTTTTTACTTGAATTCTCAACTGTTGTTATTTTTCCTTAATGATAATCTATTTTGTTTTTCTTTCCGGTAAAGATTTATATTGAAAAAATATGTTAGAATATGAAAAGAAATCGTGTAAATTATTACATTGAAATGAATAAGCGGCTGCAGATAATGGAATAAATTGCATGAGAATAATAGCAACACTTAAAAGGAATTATATTCTTTTGTAATATTTCAAAAAAATGAGTTTCATTATATGTTTAATGATGTATAGTTTATACTTAGGAAAATTTTGTTTTAAAATAAACATAATTGGGTGAATGTGTGTGGCTTTTTACACTAACCAACAGTTCCTTAGAACCTGAAAAGATAATCAAATTTCTTTAGGATACAGATGGGTGAATCGGTCAACATATCAACAAATTGTTGCGCCAGTCACCACCTTGAATGAACGACTAGTGAATGCTATTTCAGTAATGATAATTTGGGCAAAATAAATCAACCCTTTTTGTTTTTTGTGTATAATGCCGACATTTGAAGTCTGTTTGAAACAAATTATAAACCGATATCGGTTCCCTGCCCCTTAATATCCAAATATTTTTGTATGAGGATTTTATATCTTTTGAACATTTTAACGTCGCCACCTGTATCGTATGGAGACAGTTAATACTTTGTGTGTTTAAGCAATCGTCATTCACGATCACAAAATCGTAGGAGAATAAAGTAAATATTGGTGATAAGCTTGGAGTGAATTTCGAATCAAAATAAAAAAAAATCCAACTATCTTCTAATGGGGCAATGCCAACATAAATTGATAAAAACAAGCGACTGTGAAAAGATTTACGAAAATCTGTCAGGGGCTGACTGTGGTACTTATACCAAAACGATTGATAATTTGGAATCACAAAAAAAACAACTTATTTGTCAAGATAGATCGATAATTGAATTTCATATTAAATAAGAAATGTTTTAAAAATTTCCACAAAGAAATATATGTTTTAGAGTTAGATTTTTTAAAAGATTTGACATTCTTAGTGCTCTTTCATGTGTTTTTTTCTTTGTTCCACTTTTTATGGATTTCAAGTGTAAAGCAATTTTAATTCCAGTTATAAATTCAAACTGCAAGTGCTAAAATACATAAGGCTTTGTTTCCATTAAAAGAAAGTTTAATTCAATTCTTGCATAAAAATATCTTTCAAGTCGTAATACAAAATTCAAGGTTCAAGTCTTGAGTTATACTGATGTAATTTTTTAGAGTTATATTTTTCAGAATTAATGTACTAATGGATCTTCTATGCGTTTCATATTTAATTATAACTTTTGTTGGAATTAAAGTGTGAGAAAATTTGTATTCCAGCTGTTAACTTAAGATTTAGCAGTTCAATTACACCTTTATTTTACTGTGTTTCAATAGCATACTACTACATACTTGTATAAAAGTCGAAAATTATATTGCTAAAAAAAGTTAAATTCAATTAAAGTCTTTTCAAAAAAATTTGCTTTAAAATTAACTTGTTATTTGTTTCAAGAAATTTTACAGAATTTTTCTTTTTTGTTTGACAAAAAAAATTTACATTGTTTGGGCAAAAATTTTAAAAATCTCTAATAATATGCTTGTGGATATTACAGGAATTTAAGTTGAATTCAAACTAAATTTCAAGTACCTGCGAATTTGTTTGGAGTTCACTGAATAATAATAGGAAAATTCTATATGTTGCCAACTTTCAAATATTTCAATTCCAAAAATGTTGTTTTTATTAACAAAAACTATAATGAAATAATGTCAAAAAAATTTACGTAAAAAATTAAAATCCAATAAAAATAAATATAAATTAAAATAATATGAAATTAAAATTTATAAAAATGCATATAAATTAAAAAATATATATTTATAATTCGATTTAATATAAAAGATTTTAGTGCAAAATTTAATGGGTGCCTTTTGTACTTCCATTTGTCGTTGTGTATCGAGAAGTGATAAATATTCACAAACGAACGGTGAAAATGGCGAATCATATGATGAAAAATATGAGAAGAAATATGGCTCAAAATATGATAAAAAAGGAAAATATGCTAATAAATATGATAACGATTATGATAGAAGACCCTCCTCAAGAAATAGAAATGCCCAGGAGATGTGCTGTAATCGAGAAACTTGCAATCGAAGAAATCCACAAGAAGGTCGTGAAAATGGACCCTGTTGTCCAGATCAACCAGATTGTTCAAATCGTACAAGAACTGTGATAATATACTTGAATGATGATGATATTTTGGAGAGAGGAAAGAGATAAAAATGTGGCAAAAAAATAAAAATAATAACAAATATAAAATGAAGTCATTAACTCTTGTTTTATGTTTAAGTTATCATCCAAAACATGGGTTTAAGATTGCTGTATCAAAGTTAAACGATTTGACATTAACCTTAAAGGAAATTTTACAAAAATATTGTAGGAAAAACACCCACACAAAATGTCAAGTTTAAGTTTTTCCCAAAAAAATTTATGGAACTAATGCAGTGCGAGATGTTAAGGAGATTCAAAGATAGAGGAAAATCTAAATATATTAATATAAATCATAACAATGTGATACATTTCTGTTCCTGTGAATACCCTTAATGCAAATATCTTTCACATATAAAAATATATGTGGGCTCAAATGATAGTGCCACAATAATACGAGGACAATTATTTTTACTCTATTTTCTTTATACTATTACATCCATTTATTTTCCTTATTTACACTCTACGCCACTGCAAATAATATAGAAGTAAGGTTATCTGTATTTCAAAAGAAATGATACTATTATCCATCTATTATTCTTATATCGAAATCAAAAAATGGATTTTATACTCTATTAAACCATCAAAATTGGTTCTGAAGAAATAAAGTTATAGACCGACATTTTGTAATGCTCTAAAATCTATTTTATTAAAACTTGTGTACATTTTTATGGGGTTATGATCGGATGAAAGAAAAAAATTAATATTACCTTCTCTGATTTGACTGAATTTGGTACTCATATTGCCTACTTCAATGTGAAATTCAAAATTCTTCTTCAACTATCTTAAAAGGTTCCAACAAAATGGAAAGTC
The DNA here is from genome assembly GCA_004302925.2 of Cochliomyia hominivorax. NCBI lineage: Eukaryota > Metazoa > Arthropoda > Insecta > Diptera > Calliphoridae > Cochliomyia > Cochliomyia hominivorax. Next base: position 69,761,617 of record PYHX02000413.1, on the reverse strand, counting down.
CCATATATTTTTAGAATGTAAACAAATTCAGAATCGATAGCTGGTTTTTATATAGCACTTCCACCACAATGACATTTGCCATTGAGGTGGAAGTGCTATTCTCTGTTCCATTCTCTGTTCCAACTTTTTTATTTTAAATCCTAAAAATTTGAAAAGAAGCAAAATTGTAATAGTCGATAATATAATACCCTTTACGATGAGTATTACCATGATTATCGTAAACTTATATTTATGATTTTATTTTGTATAAAACGCACATTGAACTATTTTGGGGACTATATGAGGACCGATCCTTGTAAAGTTAGGTAGTAAGTTTTCTGGTTGTATATTCGAATTATAATAAAAATATTTATATTTATAAATTTAAACTTATTTTCGAATCTTAAGGTTTTTTCTTGATCGATCTTCTTAAAGATTTCGTGCTGATGCCACACTTTTTCGAATTTTATTAAAATATCTTTGTATCTGTTTGTTTCTTGACTCAATTCCGAGCCGATATTTGTATAAAAGCTAAACGAATTATTAGGCTGATCATAAAGAAATTCAATAGGTTTTGTTTTTGGCCCAAAAATAAAAAAATATAATTTGTGATATATCTTTAATACTCCTAGAGTATGCACAACGTTGTATGGACAGACAACTGACGGATGGACATCGTTAAATCGATTCAGTTACGATCGGTATACTTTACGCATAGAAACTATACACTGATTCTAAAATAAAATTTCAGAGTTTAAAAAATAGTGTTTGGTTTATCACATGAACATTTGGTAAATTTTTTTATTTCGTACAGCTAGAAATGCTATGGGCTACAATATTTTCCGATAGGGGCCGCAAAAGTATAGTATTTTAAGTGATATATTGAAGGGTAATAATTATTCGCCTTTGCCGATTATAGTCATTCCATTTCTTTTTATTATTATTCATTCATAAACATTTTTTATAATGTAAATAAACTTGTTGCATGATCTGCCAACCATAAGGTTAATATGACTGTTTGTTGTATGAGCTGTTGCAAGTTGTAGTAACGTCAAACTTAAACAAGTACAAAAAACATTTTACACAAAATATATTTGTGCCTCAGTTCCCTGTCAGGCAATAAGAAATTTGCAACAGATTGATATTTTTATAAAACATTTTTTCTTTTCTCTTTGTTGACCACCATCAGGCTCTACAGAAAAAAATTCTTCTTGATGTCTGTTTGGTTTGTTGCACTTGGTTGCTTTGTTGATTGCTGTATGTTAAATGTTGTTTGGTGTTGCACATTTTAAAATATTTTCTGTATTTTTCTTGCGTTTTTTATACGATTTTGTTGTAAATTTTATTTTCTTGTAAACAAGAAAAATCAATTGAGGCTAATGTATGCAACAACACCCTATATGTATAAGATTCTTACTTTTTGTGGCAACAACAATAATGCTTGCAACTGCAATAATATTGTTAGTAATTTCGGTTTTGTGGGGAAGAAGAAACAATAATAAGAAAGAAAATTTAAATTAGCAAAAATAATAAACAATACAATAAAAACAACAGATATTGCAGCAAACCAAACTTGCCACACATACAAATGAAGCAATAAAAAAAGAATTTGATTTTCTAACAAGATCCGAGAACTCGTAACATGTTGACATTTAAGTACTTTTCAGTGTGAGTAATTTTGGATAACAAAACAAGTAAGAATGTATAATCGGTCAAGCTCACCTAACTTATACCCTACACCGCACGATCGGTTAAAATTTTTATAGTTTTGCACATCGATTTTTGCTTTTACAAATCTTAACTTGACCAATTTTTATTACAATACCAACGTATATGTGAAATTTTTTCTCTTAAAAGTGATATTGGGAAAGGGATTTGTATGGGACCTATAAGAAATATTGAATCGAAACTTGCATATTTTGATACATTATTTTAGAATGTTATAAGACCTACTTGTGCCAATTTTCGTTTAAATTGCTTTGTATTTAGGAGTTTTATGACTTTAAAATCCCATTCAAGTAAGAACATTTGTATGGAGGTACCTGAAATTCAAATGCGTCTGTTGCCGGAAGACAGACCAGACAATGCACGGATGGACAAAATTATTAAATAAAAAAAATGATTCTTTCTTAATGTGGGTGCAACACCACTTTTTTGCATGATACAAACATCAGCACAAACACATAATACCCCAACCACCTTCAGTGGTGTAGGGTATTAAAAGACGTATTTTGTAAATGATTTATGTGTGTTTTTGAAATAACATTTGGGATTTAAAAATATAAATTGAAAATTAATTAAATGACAATAAAAAGTTTTATGTTTAAAATTTTTGAATGGAACTCAAGATTGAAATTCAAACATTCTCCAGAAAGCATGCGATATGCGCAATAGTAATTCTAGCAGATATGTAGGACATATTCAAGGTTTGTTCTAAAAATCACTGTGCTTATAAATATCTATGTAATATTTTTTACCATAATCTATTAGAATAGTTTTTCAAGTAACTAAAAAATATACGATATATATTGGGAATGTTTCCCCAAATTTCAGGAACAGAAGAAATATTTGCGAATATTTTCACCTTAATTTTTAACGTTTTTTAAGAAATTGTCCTCATCTACATTCTGTATTAACAAGAGTATCAGGCGTGTTAGTATTTTTGATTTTGGCAAAGAATGGGCTGACAGGTGGGATGAAAAGTATTAACCGGATATAATTAACAGGAGAGTATTTTGTGGTAATTTTTTGAATTTCTCAATGGTAAATTTTATATTTTCAATGGTTCTTTTTGCATTTTAAAGGTTACTTTTGCCATTTAATTAACCTCAAAACATTAAATAAATAATATATCGACCGAAATGGATAAGGATATAATTTGAGAGCGTTTTGTGGCACTTTATTTAGGAACTATTAGTTCCTTTTGTTTTTTTTTTTCATAAAAATTAATCTAACGAATTATTCTACTATTTTAAAAACTTAATTTTCTCAATGATCTTGATGTGGAACCCATGAATGTTATGGGTCGATCACAATTGTTATCAAAATGTTATATGGACCAAATACCGATCGGACGTTCAGGATAAAATTTATGATATTCTTAATGTTATTCTAAGTCTATCAGTACACTGTTAAAAATATAATTCAATTCTTTCTAAGTCCGTCCTCTATTAAATAGGGAAGCTCTTTTTTAAGTTAAAACATATTTTTTTTAAACACCAACATTAACGCCTCTAATTAATTATTTAGAGGTCATATTGCATGTTTAATATTTTTGTTCTATCTTGTTCTCACACGTATTTGATGACAAATTCATATCCGTTTCATATTTCCGGTTGACATTTGTGATTATTATTTGTTTTATTATTGTTATTATTATTTACTTGTATTTTAACACCACATTATGTTTAATTTGATTTTGTTTTGTTTTTTATTGTTGTAATAACAACACAAATGACATAGACATTTTGATGTGAATTACTAAAAAATAATGAAAATGATAGTGGCGCAAATAATATAATGAGTGATTGACAAGAGCATAGTGCTCTTGTTAGCAGATGAAACTGAGAAAAATATCGCCCTGACATTTAGGCAGAATCTTTTTTCAAAATATATATGATTCACACACATAGAACTTTAACTCAAGTTGTCAGCAACTTCTAGGGTGTGTTCACATATTTTTAGCCTGACTTGTCATCTTTTCACTATAGTAAACAGGCCCTTGAGTGATAGAGGAATGATAATATGGCATTTGTTAAATTATCCCAACTGCCCGAAGCTTTTTCGAGCGAAGTTACAAAACGTTTATTGGGAAGGGTTTCCGAAAAAGATTCACAATGTCATCACTATTGGTTTAAACTACTACTTTTTTGTAAGTTATAATAATAATTTAAATCAAATAAAAATAATTTAAACTGTAACTTTAGTTGATTTTTTTTCCGATTTCACTCATTAATTTGTTACCCAAAATGTTTTGAGCTAAAAATTATGATTTCCTTTTCGTTTGTTGTTTATAAAAAAACCTTTGTTTTGCCAAAAAAATTTTGCTTTGTATGGGCAATACCGTCCCCTGTGTCTTTTCCGTAATACGTTTTGTCCAGTAAATCAGTTCCATGAGAAAGTTGTCGGGAACAAATTTGCGAACTCTCACTGTTATAGTTCTTTAGACATTCAATAATCAACATTTGCTTTGTATGGGGGTACTATGTTACTTTCAGGTATTTTAGGATCATTCTGCATACATACACACATATATACACACTTTCTATTTTATATATAGATCGTAAAAAGAAAATTTAAATTTGGTTTTCCCTCCCAAAATCTGAAATAAAATCTTTTACTTTAAATTCAATCCAAAAATCTTTTATTAAAATTAAAATCCTCTTTAATGATACCAAAAATCTAATAACACCCATATAATTTGTTATAGGAAATGTTTGCGTTCAAATTAAATACAAAAATACATCAATTGATTTGTAATTTGAAATGAATAAAATTAAAATGAAAAGAAAAAAACATTTAAACATTTTACAAATGTGAAATACATTTTAATTTAGTTTTAAATTTCTTACATTTTCAATTATTTGTTTTACTTAATTTCAATTTCCTACAAAAACAAAAAAGAGCAAACCACACACTGTTGATTTAATCTTTTACTGTCTGGGTGGTTGTAGTTGGTGGTAAATTGCCACAGTTGCAACAGTGGGTTAAAATAGAAATAATAATTGAATAAAGTCAATGGAAAACAGTCTTATCTTTCAGTTGAATTTTCAACGATTTCGACATTAAAAATTTTAAATTCAGTTAAACTTTTTATGAGATTCTCTCCTTGAATATATAATGATGAACTATATCTCTGAAATCAGAAAATAGTGTCTTCTGTTAATTAATTTTTCAATTGATTGAGACATTAAGAATTCCGTTAAATTCTTTAAGTCAGAGATACCTTGCTTTGGGTCCTAAAAGCTTTATTTTTGCATAGGTTATGAAATTTTCTAATATTTCTCAGAAAAATTTTATATAATTCTAATCAGTTGATAACATTAAATTCATATTATTTCCAAATGTCTCTTATTTTCAGATTCAGCTCCACTGTTTTAATTCTGTGGCAACAAGATACAAATGGAAAATTATAACTAAACATATAATTGTGTGTTTTGTTTGTTTGTTTGTTTGTTTGTTTGTTTTTGTTGTTGTTATTATTATTGCTGTTTTTGTTTTATTTTTTAATTGCATTAAAATTTATTATTGTGCAAGAAGTAGCAGTTATATTAATTAAGACAATACAAAAAGAGCATTTTTTATATGAAGAGAATAATGCAACACACTTATCTTTTATAACGTCATCATCATCATGATCATGATCATCATCAATTTACCTAGTGTTTCCTAAGTGTAACCAATGGGTGGTAATTAAATTCAATCAATGTCTTATTTTTATTTTTTCTCTGTGAATGGGTGATCCCAGTCAGCAAGCTACAAGCTACAGACAAAGACACTCAGACAAGGAGTGAGTAATGGACAAAAGAAAAACTTGAGTAGTTATGGAAATGTTGCAACAGGAAATTAAGAAGTTGGAAAAATGTTTTAAATAAATATAAATATTCTTAAATAAATAAAATGTATTATTTCCAAGATATTTTAATTTTAGTTGTTAGAAGAATATAAATAATTCGAGAGAATTATAAATATTTATATATTTTATTTAAATAAATAGTTGTTGATTTAAAGAAATACAAAAAATTTATAATAATTAAGTTTATCAGGATTTAATTATAATTAGGAAGTTAAACATTATAATGTATAAGATAAATAGAGAAATGTTTTTTTATAAACATACATACAGAATAAAATATGAAGCAAAATCAACGTTTAACATAGTTGATTTGGTATCGAAAAACTTTTTGCGTACTTCAATTCTCTTTAAGCAAGTGCTCAATATCTCAACACTGACATTAGCCCCAGGAGTTTGGCTTCTCTTGACATAAATACCACATAGTGACAGGAAGCAAGTCTGGTCAAATATAAGAACAGAAGCAGCCTTTATTGTAAACATTTCATGATACTTTTTTCCCAACTGCTCATTGCTTGTCATACCAAGAATTTGTTGGAATATTTTGACTGCTTTTGGGTCCAAAACTTTTCTTAAATATTCCCTTGAGCTTCAGCAAAGAATACTCTGAAAACGTATGAATTCTATTAGAGTCCTCTCAAAAATATCACTTGAGCAAAATATCAATTTCTGATCGAATCTATACGAAAGCACTTCATCTAGTGATAGAATTTGGGGACTTTTTGGGAAATTTGTATATAAAATACAATAATATTTTGAATATAATTAATTAGTTCAGCCTCTATCTGTTTTCTGTAAATGGAACCAATATCAGGAAATCATAGAGACACCTAGACTTAGATCAAATGTTTACGGAGGTTAAAAAAAAATAAAATATATGACTCTTGTTATTGTAGGGGATTCTAAACCACCATTAAAAGAATAAATTCCCTTTAATTTTGAAAGAGGATGCACTTCATTATTCCAAGTCCAACATTTTAATTTAAAATTCCTCTTTGTATTTCTCTATAATCAATTTCTTCGCCACACCTTTAATTCTTCCTTTCTTTTTACTTGGTCACCCTCGTTATTTATTGTAAAAAAAACTTTTATTTTTTTCCTTAAAAAAAAAAACTTCACATTTTTTCTTTCATTAAAAACAAAGAAAATAGAAATTCACCATTCTTTACTTAAAGTTTGCAATATTCACTTGTAGTAAAAAAATATACACTTTCTTAATAATTAGTTTTGCTATAATTAAATTACATTTGTTCCTTCTTTTGTTTCACTTAATTATTAACGACAACAACAACGAAAAAATCCATTTTTTCTTTATACAATTTGCGTGAATCTTAATAGCTTCTCCAGTTTACTTATACACGTACATTAGTTTATATATTCACAAGGGAAAATTTTTCTTGGTCCTTATGCAAAACAAAATTTTGTTGGAGTGAAAACAACAACAACAACGACAATTGGTCATGGCCATTCTTTAGTTCATTAACAGTGTGAACGTGTTAATTTGTTGAAAATTTCTGTTGAGAAAAATACGATAGAAAAAAAACAAGTAAAAATGTAAAGACGGTCAAGTCCGAATATTTAATACTTTACACCACATTTTGATTGCAAATGAAAGACCCTTCCTTAATTTGCTTATGTGTGCAATAGATTATTGTGATACTTACATTTATGTGAAAATAATGTGTCTTAACGGGATTTTTTCGGGAGGTTATATGCAAATTAGAAATAATTATGGATCGCCTCTTGTTTAATTTCAGCGGTTTTTGGCTTATATTTCTCTAAATTTGACTAAATATTTTATAATACCCACGTATATGTATGATTTATGAGTTTGTAAAAGATATTTCAAAGTTTGGTTGTTTTGGACCTATGAGAAATAATGAACCAATCTTAGTATATTGTTTTAAAATCTTAGTATATTGTTTAAAATATAATATAATAAAAGTTATTTCGCGAAATTTGATAAGAAATCGTTTTAGGAATTTTATGGACTAAAATATCCATTCTGGAGGGACATTTGTATGAAATAATGGAACGATCACAACGAATTTAAATAAATAATAGTACGTGTTAAATTTCATAAAAATATCTTCAAAACTGCTATCTGTACTTTGCGAACAAGCTTTATATGGACAGCCGGCTGGACGGACATGCATTCCCGTTACAAACATCTGCACAAACGCATAATATTCCCATCACCTGTGGTGATGGAGTGAAATCCCCATTCCGGATGGACATAAGTGTCACAACGAACTCCAATAAGCACCATTCTTGGGACAAAATAATAGTACGTGCTTCACATAGACAGTTAGCCGGACGGATAAGCTTGCTTAAAACTACTTATACCTAAATGTGGTGGTAGGACAATTTGTTCTGTCCGTTACAAACATCTACACAAACCCATAATACCCCCACCACCTATGTTGGTGTAGGGTATAAATATTTCATAGACAAAATAAAATAAAACAAACTATAAATATAGTTAACTATTAATTGTAGTAAGAGTGTTTAAAAAAAATAAATACAGAGTACAGAATATTAAAATTCGAAACGTCATTTTAATGATTTGTTAACATGAAATCAACATGAAATTAAATAAAAAGTGTCTAAAAGCAAAACTGTCTAGCCAAAGCCTAATTAAAGTTATTAATAAATTTATATTTGTATTAAAATATTAAAAATGACTAATTTGGAAGTAATTTTTTTTGGATCAGGGATCTATTATTAGATTTCTTAGTTAGAGTTTTTTTCTGAGCAGTGTTATTTATATTTCCATTATGATTTAAAATAGACTCTAAGAAATCGGGATTTTTAATAAAAGTTATAAAAATTTTTTAAATAAAGGTCATTTTTCTTTTCTGATCCTCTAAATTTTAATACCTCAATATACAGGTTGTATACATCTTAAATATACGATATAGAGATGAACAATACCGTGATTTTTGAATAATGTCGCTCCCAGTGAAAGTGATTTTCGAATGTATGTCCATTTGGAATTTGACACACATAAAATTAATTTGCGACAAATTTACTTAAAATATGTTCATATCCTTATTCCGGAAGGAAATGAAATATTGGACCGAACTTGACAAATTTCAATGGTTTCACAACATTTTTAATGAATATCCAGCCAAACAAGCAGACGAACGGACCTCCTATGATGAAGCAAACCCATTTGGTAAAAAACTACTGAAAACTTATCAGTTGTTAGTAAAAGTTTACGGTCACCATACATAAGAAAGAGTGTAATAGATAGATGTAAGAGATCCTCGCAGAGTTTAATATTACGATTTGTCTTTTTATAAATCAAACTTATTTAATCTTATGAGTGATTTATTCTATTTTTGTCCGAATTTCGTTAAATTTGTTTTTTATAAAATTGAAAATCAGAAAATTTGTCTTCTGATAAAGAAAATTTTTTTCAGAATACAATATTTTAATTCCATATTGAAAATCATATATTATTCAGGGCATTAAGCAGCTAACCTAGTCTATTATCTAGAGAGCTATCAATTTAGGCCCAAATCTATTTTCTAAAAAGTAATTCTTAAAATTAATAAAAAACGCTAAAATACATTTTAAAAAATATGCATTAATTGTTATGAATTTTAAAATCAATTTAAAAACATTTTAAAACAAAATACTAAACAAAATCTATTAACATATTTAAACTTCCACTAACCACTAAAATGTTTTTAAATTTCCCATTTTCCAACTCCTAAAGCAGGTGTTAATTTGTCGCTTATTTAAAGATCATCAAATGGACGCTAAAAAACTTTCCCCAAAAATTCTTGATAAAATTCAATAAGAAAACAATAAGATCCAAGAATTGCTTATATCTATTAAATTTTATATTCCAACACACATACATTTTGTGCCAATTAAAAAGATTACACTCCCCCTCGGCATTAAATTGAATGGTTTTTCATTTCAGTTCTCTTTTTTTTTGTACGTTCAGTTAAGGGGAACCATTAATTTCAAAACAATTTGTATGGTTGACATTTTATTGGTACTTTTAGGGATTTAACGACAGTGACATTAAATAAAATAATAATAAAATAATAATAAACAATGGTGTATTATAGAGTATTTTGAAACTGTGTGGGGATGTTGGAACACAGCTAGACGCAAGACAGATTATTGACACGCTCAAATGTTGATCCATATAAAATGAGCATGTGACACATTAAAAATGTAAGAACACACAATGTCGTTCGTATGCTGCACAGTGTCTTGTTTTCATATAAACGGCAGGCAAAAATAGAAAATTGTGACACATTTTTATTATATGTAGGAAAGAAAACAAACGAAGTTTCGCCCAAATTGGGTCAGGGATTCGCCCATTCAAAAAAAATCTGAAATTCTACCCCAAACACTTTCCCTAGAATTTGTTTTACTGATCAATATATTGGACGGGTAGGATCAAGGGGATCCTACAAAGTAAATATTAATTATAGAATATATAAATAATTGTAAAAGCGGGAGTATTCAAAATTGTTCAAATTACTTTCCCATGGACCTTTTTTACTGGCCAAAATGAAGGACGGATAGGACCAGGGGAAGAGAATCCCCCATACAAAGCAAATTATGATTATCAAATATCTAAAGAACTATAACAGCAAGAGTTCTCGAAATAGGTCCCAATCACTTTCTCAAGGAACTATTTTAGTGAACCGATAGGAACAAGGAAAGGGATACCGCCCATACAAAGGAAATAATGATTATTGAATACCTAAACACATATAACATCGAAAGTTCCACAAATTTGGGTCCACACAATTTTACTGAACAAAATGTAAGACGGTTAGGATGAGGTAGCTCCCATGCAGTATAAATATAAAATAAAATTTTAGAACAGACAGGGCCAGGGGCATTTGAAAAAATGTCCATTGCATAAAATTTTTTTAAACACATCGTGATTTGTGATATTTCTTTCGAGATCTTGGACTGTGGAGAAATTTATCTTTTCTATTAAATACAAAATTGCTTCTTCCTGAACACTGTATCTCCCTGGATCAAATTTTGATTTGACATAAATGATGTGTTGTTTATTCAATGACATCGAACATTTTGAAACAAAATAGTACAACGATATTTTTCATTTGTTTTTGCTGCCCGCACGACACTGTGCAACACGACCTACACAATTGGGGGAAGAAAAAGAAAATACAACCTAACAGAACAGACTTTTTGTGAATGAAAGTCTTATTATAGCGGCTGGTTTTTTATGGCTAAAATAAGTTGTAAAAAATGTTTTTTATTGTTGTATTTGTAGCATAAAGAAAAAATCCAACAAAAAACGTTTAAAAGTCTATAAAAAAATTATAAAAATGGTTTAAGGTTCTTTTATTTATTTTTTTGTTAAAATTTTATTGGTTGTAAATTATTATTTGTATACAAGTCCATAAAAAATTAATAAAATTTAAGGAGACAAAAAAACAAGAATAAATTTTAATGTCAATTTAGTTTAATGACACTTTGGTCACACATACATTATTACAAAATGGGACAAATTTTTAATAGTTTAAATTAAGACTAAATAAAAAAGAAAAGAGTTATGAGCTAAAAGGTCAAAATCTAGTTTATTTTAAAAAATATATTACTTAATATTATTTTAGTTGTATTTCTAAAAGAAAATACTAAAATTTAATATCGAGAGTCCTAAATTTCATATTTTTTAGAGAACGATTAAAATTTAATTTTATGATAAAATTGTCATAAAAATTATGTTTTCTTTAATCTGACAAAAGCAAAAATATATTTTTAAGTCATTAAAAAAATTTTATTTTCCCTTGGAAAAACATCAAGTTATATGGGCGACAATTCTACATTTACTGGACCAAATATTAATTTATGGGAATTTTAATAATGGATCAATAACGTATGGCAACCGAACTTCATTTGCGTTGTCAGTTGCCAAAATTATATTATAGATGGCAACTGGCAACTGATGTTATCAAATAGTAAATATTTTTGCAACTGTGTTTTTCTGGTTGCTCTAGTATATTTTACGAACTTGTTTTCAATTTAAAACGTACGATTTTTTATTTCTAAAATTATGCTATATTTTCCAATTATAATGTACAACATTATTATTGTACAACAAAAAAGAATTTGAGGTACTTTTTCAACAAATAGAATTGAATCCAAATATTGCTCCAGGTATCCCGGCTTCGGTGATAGATACAAATGTCGGATATTTTCCTTAGGTCCCATAATTTTTAAGTTTGTTTTTTCCGAAGAAAATAGTTTTTAATTTAGTTGTGGATAAGTTTTATGTTCTATTAATTGCACTAATACCTTAAGTATAACAGATATCGTAGCCCCAAATTAAAGTCTTTGCATTGAGCTTTTTGGAAGTTTCCATAAGCAAAAAAATGCAAAAATCGCACGTTAGTAATACTGTTGAAAAATAATCTCGTTTATAGTCTTAGTAAAAAAGGATATTAACTAAATACAACACTGAGTCATTCGGAATACGGGAATATTATTTAAAATTATATTTTTATTAAAATAATTATGTCTAATTTTTAATTTTTAAACAAAATTATTAAAATAATTATATTTAATAGTATAAATAATTCATCAGAACCTAATTTTCACACACAGTAAATGTGTATGTATTTACTTTTTGTTTGTATTTTTCGGTTGCCGAATTGTCAAAATGGCAACTGACATCAGTTGCCACACATAATATGAATTCCATTGAAGAACGATATCTTTATAGGAGCCATATGAAAGAAAATTATGCAAAATACCGCGATATTTCTAAAATTGCGATCTGTAGAGTGTTCAAAACATTTACATGGACAAACAGATGTACCACCAAACAAATACATTAAAACGACTCAAAAAGTTATTCATAGTTGATGTGCAGAAATCAAAAATGGTGAAAAGGTAAGTACATAATGACATCTTTATGCGCTGTATGTTTGATCAGAAATGGGCTTTATAATGTGGGCTATTGAAATCGAATCAGATCACCATAGAAAATCTGTTTTGAAGATAATTGTTTCATTTGAAGAGTGTTATTAACAAAAATCTCTGAAATATTCGTCCAGACACTAAACTTCCATCATGACAACTTTTGAACACATTGAAGCGAGACTAATACATTACAAATTAGAAGGTAGTGAATGGAATAATTTGCTCGCCAATTTATATGTCACTGACCATCATCTGTTTGCTTAAATGGAGATCGCCTAACGAATGGCTAAATATAAATTATCCTTATTTTGAATTGCATTTTTACTTAAATTTCTTTAAAGGCTCTAGAAATTTTAAGACGCTGCCGTTGAATTTGTTCTACACAAAACCAAGGATATATCAAATTGTGTAGATCAAGAAAAAATAAATGTTTTGATTAAGACTAAAAGAGTTTTATAAATATAAGACAAATATTTTTATTAGATGAACATTTCAATCCGATTCGAAGGACCATCATTCAATTATACGCAGAAGCTTTATATCTTTACATATGAAATCAGTGGAAAACAAATATTCAGATTTATGTAAGGATGAAGTTTTAGTTCTTTCTAGGGTTTTCTTAAGATGGGGAGCTTTTACCTTTCACGACAGCCGTTCCAATTGAAATAAATGCTTTAAGAAAAGCTAAAAATCGAAACTGGTTTTCATAGAGACAATCAAAGTCATTTGTGTTTAAAGAAACACAAATTATCAAATCCAATTCACTGTAATGAAATTTTTATGTTAAAATGACCACATGAGGTCAACAATTTGGATAAAAAATCAAACAAACAATAAAACACTGCAGGTGTAAAATTTTTAACGCTTTGATTTACAATCTGTAAAAATGTGGCCTCAACAACATCACCTTCTTTTTTCTTTTTCATCATCATCAGCAGCAACATCACTAAAACATGGGATGTCAATTTAATATCAGATACAAAAGCAAATATATTCAATCAAATAGAGATATTACAAAAGAAGAAGAAGAATAAAAAGTAGTAATAAAAAATTAGAAATTACAACTACAACAACAATAACAAAATTGAAATAATGAAACACTACAGGAAATCAACATGCAACAAACGAACAAATAAACAAAATATCTGTAAATAAATGTGTTGCACACAAAAAAAAAGAAACTTAAAATGAAACATTAAAAATACAAAAACAAGAAACTCTTCTCTTGCATTTAAATGGTAGAATGCATTCACAGGCTAAAGCATTTGATGATGAGGAAGAGGATGAGGATGATATGCATTCTGTTAATGTAAATGTTGCCATAATTAAGCTAAAAGTATTTTTTACACCACATCTACCAGTTTGTAGCCCAGCAGGCAGCAGAGTTTGGGGGGGCACGCACTCACACACACATACACACTGAGAACATGGCACGAGTAGCAAATGAAGTGCAGCTCTGTGAAGTGTGTGTATGTGTGTGTATTGGGGTGTTAGGATGTTTGGTTGTCAGTGCATTGCAATAATCATGTTGATGATTCACATGTGTGAATGATAATGATGATGTTACAAATTGTATATAGAGTTTTTTTGTTTTTTTTTCTTTATTTTCTGCATTTTTCTATCATTTTAACTTTTTTTGTACTTTGTTTATGTAATGGTATGCCAGGAGTAATTAAAATTACTCAACTGTTCAGATTAAAAAAAAATAAAAATAAAAAATATAGAAAACAACAAAAAATGTATAAAACATAAAACAACACTGAAAATAATAAAAAACATTTTAAATGAAAAAGAGGGATAAAAAGAACGAAAACACTTTTAACATCTGATGTCTACACTAAATATTGGGCCGAGTTCTAAGGTATGGGCAAAAGATTTAAAAATAAAAAATATAAATACTGAATTAAAAATATAAAAAAACACTTTCTGAGTTGATTGAATGTCTATCTTTTTTATCTTGGAACATTTTTAAAAAATTTGATACACATGATTTTTTAAATCGGTCCCATATTTTACATAACTTCCATATAACAGTCCTTCTAGAATGGTATTTTAAACTCACAAAACTTGCAGCTATAAAAATTAAATTTATCACAAATAAATTATTATTAATGGACCGATCTCCATAATTAAATAACTCCCTATTTCGTATATTTAATATATTTATAAAACATGAGTGTACTAAACCAAATTATACGAGAATCGATTCATAATTTCTTATGACACTCAAATAACCTCACTTTCGATAATCAGCTCAAATAACAAAAACTCTAATATTTTGTGAGTATCATGAGATCTGCGAGAATCGCTTAAGAATTTGTTGGGTCTGCATCATGTTGTAGGATATTATATAGTTGGCCTAAATAAACTATTACACTCTTTATTATACCTTCTATCACAACAAGTAGTGAAGAAAGTATATTAACTTTTTCATTCCGTGTGTAACGCTAAAAAGGAATCATCGCAGAGCTCATAATGTATATATACATTACAGACATAACTAAATCTTAGTCGATTTAGTTATGTCTGTCTGTCCGTTTGTCTATTGTTGGCACGCTCACATTCAGAATAATTGGCGGAGCTTAATGAAATTTCATTTCGCCATGCAATTGTGAGCATTTCTCTAATTTTATCTGAATACCTAACTACAGTCATCTTATCTTTAATTTATGGGAACAATTTTTCGATTTCTGACCTTAAAATGGCGCATACAGGGTGTTGGAAATTATTTTGCCCATACGTTATTACTGATGGCACGATTCCTAGTACTAGTTTAAGTTATACACATACACATACCCATATTTATGTGTGAGGATAAGTGGATACATGTGTATTTAATGTAAATATATACTCAGAAGTGTTAAAGCTTGTTGTATTTATTCCTGTAGAGAATATCATCCTCATCATCAACAAAACAAAACAAAAATCAAATATCAAACATCAAACATTTACACTCGCAATCATTTGAGAATATATCAAACTGAGTTGATCCAGAAAAAATGACTGATTCGATTAAAAAAAGGCTTTTATAAATAGAATCAAATATTTTCATTAGATAAACATTCCAATTCGATTCGAAGGATCATTATTCAATTATACGCAGCGGCTTCATATCTTTATATATGAAACCAGTGGAAAAACAAATATTCAGATCTATCTTATGAAGAAGTCTTAATTCTTTTCAGGGTTTTCTTAAGACAGGGAAATTCAACTTATTTTTTTATAAAGTTTATATGACAATATTTTTCCGAGAAAATACTGGGATTAATATTGTACTCACCTTACTCGATCTAAGCTTAATCACAAATTACTCTTCTTAAGTACAATAATTCAGACAAGGTTAATTAAAAATTATGAGTTTTATTACTCCATAAGTTAAGTCCTTTAAATTTTGGAACCAACGACTGTGAGAAACATATTTTTACGATAACTACAAACGAACTATATTGAGAAAATTTACAATAAAGTTATGACTAAAATGACACTTAGAAAAAGCTTTAGCTAAATCTCTCATTTAATTAAAACTTTTCATGATTTTCTTACTCAAAGGAAATTATGGCTCAATTATAGAATGGTTACCACAACCACATATTGTTTACACATTTGATACATTTATACTCCTTTTTATATTGTTTTTAACTCAATTTTCTTAAGAAACATGCTAAATAATGAGGATCGACCCAACCTCCACTACCGAATATCATGAAGGCATTAAACAGAAAGTAAAATTATACGAAGCTCGTTCCATAACTTTTGTAGGTACTATGAATAACCAACAATATAGTGTAAGGTCGGGCATTACCGACTATTACTTCCTTACTTGCGTGCAGTTAGGTTTGCGTGTGATTTTAAAAAATCGACAATAATGAAATATTGCAGATCACCATCTCCGATATGGATTAAAAGAGGCATTGAAGTTTTTCAAAATATTAAAATACGTCGTTGGATTTCGTCATGGATTTCTCAAAAGTTATTGAACTCAATTTAATATATCACTTCCTTGCCAGTTATCTGATTTCCCACCGATTTATATAAAAACATTTCCTTACTCACATGATTTGTAAATTCCGTATAAATTCCTCGATATGTTGCAGCATGTATTTTCTAAATGTTTGCAACATTTAAGCCAATAAACACAGAAAAAAACTTTAAAGTGGGAAAAAACTACCCACAAATATAGTAAAAACTACACACATTTAAATACATGTATATATCTACATAAACATATACATATATATAGATCAGTGTTCCTTATTTTTACATTTTGTATTACCATTTAGAAAATAACAACGTGTTTATGTTTTATTTGCTGTTGTTGTTATTTTTATTTTTGTTTTATATTTATTTTAAATAAACTCACAGGTCGTTCGTTCATTTATTCCTTGTTGCAAGTATTTACACACACACACACACATTTTTTCATAGTTATGTGTTGTATATATATTTCCGTCAGTCCATCTGTCTGTCTGCATGTTGCAAGTTGGCATTTTATGTTTTATTTGTTTAACTAGAGAGAGAATGAATTGTTTTTTTAATAGTTTAGAAATACAATACAACAACTTTAATAAGAAGAATAGCAACAACTATAACAACAACAAAAACAATAAAACAGAAAAATGCAATCTTTAGTTTTATTTCAGTTTTAGTTTTTTTTCTTCTGTTCAGAATATTTTATGCTAAAATTCAAACAGCTTTTGGCATATTTTAATGTTTTAGAGAACGATTTCATTCTTTTTCAGTTTTTCTTTTCCCAGCATTTCACCCTCACACTCTGCTGTTATAACTTTTTTACATATAATTTGTGGTTTTATATTTCCTGGTAAAATTAAAATATTTTCCATTAAAAATATTATATACCGACATCTGTATATTGATTTTAGAAAAATTTATATTTTTTACATTTGTTTTTCTATTAACGGAAATTTTTAGTTCACATTACATACATAAATGTTTATTAATTAACACATACATATGTTGTTTTTTTATAATTATTTAATAAATAAATAAAAATGATATTTGAAAATAAAAATCAAAGAATCTTTAGAAATAATTCAACATTCTGAAATTCTTTCTAAAACTGCACGCATTCTGTCATTTCTCAATATGTTTGTCGCAAACATAGTATAGTTATCAGCAGCATGTTTATTATTGGGTTTATTTTATTTTGATAAAAATTTCGTTGATGTTATAAAATTATTTTTACTTAATAAAAAATATTATAATATCAATAGGAAGTATGTTTAACTAATCACAATTAATTAATTAATATTCTTATTATTTATAAAAAATATTCAATTAAAATAAATTAAATTATATGACGAAAACATTTTAAATAACGTTAACATATTTTCTAAAGTTTTACATAAATAAAATGAGAAGAAGTTCATACAAAAATATTTTTATTCAAGAACAAAATAATGCGAATAAACAATTTTTATATAACAATAATATAGTGGAGATAACAATAATTTTAGTTGTGATAACAATATGTTGAGTGGTTACCGCAAACATATTTTTTCTCTAAGTGTGAAAAGTGAAAAAATGATCTTCACAGACAGCGTTGCCAGAATGATGATTTTTTCATATTTTTGATTATTTTTTAAGATGAATGATGATTTGATGAAGTTTTATTTTTAAAATAACAATTTTTCTTTATAAGACCAGTAGATTTTGATTTTCCTCTAAAATAGCTTTTCTTGAAACGCGGTTCGTAATTTTTTTTAATTCCATATTTATAATATAATATTTTTCGTAGCAGTCATTTACAACCAACAATGTGGTGTAGGGTATTACATAGTCCGGCTTGACTGACATTTTCGACATTTTTACTTGTTCTTCTTTGTAATTCTAAAAGAATTATTAACGTAAATTTAAATAAAGCAAACCGAAAATACTTTCTTCAATGGATCTTTCAGAGATTCGATTCGCTTTAGGGGGAAATAGTAAAGCTGAAATTAAAGAAAAATTTATTTATTCAAAAAAAATTTCTTCTTTAACGCGGAATGACACATTTTGTGAAGATATTGCATTTCTGAAACAAATTTTGCACGAATTGGAATTTTGGGGATTTTGTAGTAAATAGATGGGAAATTGTTTATAGTTTTGTATTAGAAATAATCTTCCCATGGTAACGCATTTATTTATATAAATTTTATTTGTGGTGAAAGTAGTTCACACACCCAAAGTAATTTTTTTTTTTGAATCGTGATTTTTAGAATTTTGGACACGGAACCCACATTTACAGCATGTCTGAAAAAAAACTACTACCAGATAATTATAAAGACGATAATGTATCCAAAACTGAATTTTATTTTAAATTTCAGAAATTTTGGAACATTTATGTCATATTCAAAATTTTGAAAAAATTTTGTGCAAATTGGAGGGGATCTGGAACTTAGCCCTTAATTTTATATATATTTTTAAGAAAAAAATATTTTAGATGTAAATGAGTGTTAACAAATGAACGAATTTAAAATTTTGTTTTAACGTCATTATAATGAATACAAAATCGGCTCAGTATTATTAGTTCATTCATTGACTTTTCAAATTTACTTACGTCTATAAAGAAATTTCGATATTCCATTATTTCAACATTTACATACCTGAAAAAAAGCAAAAATAAACAAATAATATAATTTCAATTATTATTGTTGAAGGACTTAAGAAAATATAAAATTATACGGTTTTCCTATTCGTGAATATTCGTATAACTTTCGGCAAATCAATGTTTGATTTTTTATTATAATTATTTCCATTTGTTTCTGATTTAAAATTGATCAGAAACTTAAAAAATAAATTACAGCGAATCGGACAAAATTCCGATATCCTGTAACAAATGTAGTTGCATTCTCAAGAGTGATAAAAGTACAATAAATCATAAATCGCAAATACGTGTTGAGAATTAAAATATTTTTTTCATTAATCTGAAATTAAAAATGATATTAAATTTTTTGTTTTAAATCAAAGTTAACCAAACAATATTCCAGAATAATACGAAAGAATACGAATGTTAAGAAATCGATTGGCTTCATAAATAAAACAAAAAAATACTTCATTGAGTTCAATGTTAAATTTCAACAAAATAGGTTGTCCATGTAAAGCTTGTTATCAACTTACAGGTAGTAGTTTTGAAGATATCTTAATGAAATTTGATAAGTAGTTATATTTTGGTCCGAAGACGAAAATGAAATTTAGTACAAAAAAGTTTTGACATATTCTCAAAGAACTTGTCAATTTCTTTGAAGATCGGTCCATTATTTCCCGTTACTCTCATACAAACTCAACGAAATATAACCTTAAAGTGTATATATTTGAAATTTTACGAGAGTCTGCCTAAAATTTTTCATGGCTCATGCTACCACCCCGGAAAAAGAACGTTTAAAACACATAAGTTTCACACAAAAGTTTGTATCATATTAATATATTAAAATCTTCAACAAAAATTATTTTATGAGGGTCGTTCCATAATTTTTCGTAGGCACGTTTAAAAACAACAATATGGTGTAGGGTTTTTCATAGTAGGGCTTGACTTACTAGGATTGTAAATATGTAAAAGAGTTAACTTATTTCACTTGAATATAGGCCTGTTCTGAATTGGTCCCATAGTGCTTATCCAAATCGGTGTAATTTAAATTTACCAAACTTCTATTGCCTCTTACAACCAGTAACTTTCACTTTTTTGAACTAGTTTTACCCTCCATGAATACTAATGTTTAAATTTTCTGCTAAGCTCATTATTTATACTCCTTCCTATAACATTTTGGAAATAGCTCATACTCATGTCCCTAATCATAAATCATAAATGTGGTCTTATTTTCTTAACTTAAATTCTTTATCAAAATAAGAAAAAACAAAACTGATTCCTTAACAAATTTTGATAAAATTTCATTAAAATTTAATAGTGCCGAAACAAGGAGTGTATCAGATCCAACCGCCCCTTTATATTCCAATATCCAAACATTTAAATATTTTTCTTTTGCAAAGACAACAAATGTCATCTCATAATAATGATGATGATGATAATGATGATTTAGAAAATTTTTATAGTTTTAACAAAACAAAATATTTCCAATTCATGCAATTAGCTAAAAACAAAAAACAACAACTAGAAATTATATGTGTATATATTCATATTCACCTTAACATCCTGTTAATGTGTCTAAATGCGAATTAATGTTGCGTGCCACATAATCCTGTTAAAATACACTTTGTTCGTAGACCGTAAAAATTAAGCGCAAAGAAAAATAACATGAAGAAGAAAATTATATTTCACCATATACCTATAGTTATATATGTACAGCTGCGGTCAAAATAATAGCACCACATACATAACTCTACTTTAATAAGTCATAAAACGCCACTTGAATAAAAAGTTATTCCGATATAATTGTTTAATCAAATAAATTAAAAAAATACTGAAGAAGAAACAAACATATTTTAATTCGTTATCTTTTCTGATAAAACCTGGTGTCAAAATAATAGCTCCACCCGGTTTCAACTATAACAAAAGGCGAATTGAGTTATTATTTCTTCTTAGCATTTTGTAGTACTTTATTTGTAAGTAATAACAGCAGAACATCGCCTTCCCATTGAATTTATAACATTCTGGCACCTTTCCAAAGATCATTATTATTGATCGGTTTAATTACCGACCCCTTCTTTCATACGTATGCAGACAAATTATCGATTGGATTTACATCTGTAGACTGGATAAGCCATTTTAGTACAGTGACTCCATTATTCTAAAAAGAACTTTTTAGCTATTTTACATCCATAATAGTTTTAATACGGTAAATGGGTCCAACACCGTAGTACGAAAAGCACCTACATACCATAACACTAAAACCATAGTGTTTCTTAGAAGTTGTTGTAAATTTTTGATGATATTCCTTACTAAGAGGCCTCCTTACAAATAAAAAATATTTGAGACTCATCGGTCCACAGATACTACTCCCCTTCTTCAGTATGCCGAACCAAGTAAGTTTTAGCAAACTCCAATCTATTTGAGATATGCGGAACAGTTAAGAGGGGGTTCTTTCAGATTATATTCCCTAAGCTTTCAAATACAGTTTCAGAACTTCTAAAAAGATAAATTTATTTTTTAATCCTTGATGCTGAAATAAATGTCGCCTTCATTTGACGTATTATTCAATGAACCATTAAAGCTGTCGCCACAGCTTCTCGCCCACGACTTTTAATTTGTAGGTTATGGTATTTCTAATCATTTTAATAAGTTTGTTTGGCATAAGTTTGTTCATCAGAGCCACGCATTTTAATGAGTTCTCGTTTTCCTGATGTACAGTCTCTAGACCAACCCATTATTTATATTGTAATAAACGATTCTTGAAAACTTTGTTAATTATAAATTACGTAATTAACAATACACTCTTTTACACTAAATGTTTGGACTATTTACGTTTTTTCCAAGTATAATAGAACTGGTGCTATTATTTCGGTGAGGTCCCAATCTGATATTTTGTCTTATATAATAAAATTCATTAGAATAATCGTGTTAATTTAAGAGAAACGAAATCACTTTCTTAAAGAATATAATTTGAATAATGGAACTACACAATTGTGAATGAAAATATGCATGAACAAAAACACAAATTAGCAACGAAGATGTGCCATGTGAGTGGTGCTATTATTTTGACCGCAGCTGTATGTGTTATGTTTATAAATATATTTGTTTACTGTTTTTTTGTGCTAATAACAACAAAAAGGGCTTAAATGAGTTTTAGTTATTTTAAAGGTTAAAAACTAAAAAAATAATACACTTAGAACTAGTTTAACAATATTAAGCACTTTAATATTTAAAATAGCTTTGTTAAAAGAGTTATGAGCGTAATTATAATAAATAATTTTATTTGCTATAAAAATAGCTGAATAATCAAATATGAGAAAATACCATAAATATGTACATACATATGTGTGTATGTATGTATAAGTTATAAATAAAATAGTTCTCTTATACTTCATTTCATTTCTGCATGTTTAGCCATATGTAGTTGTAGTTGTAATTTTATATGGGAATAATGGCATTAGTAGTGGTAACGGAGTAAGTAGTCGTAGACTATAATAACGTATGTGTGACAACATAATTTGTAGGTTTGTGACGATTATTAATCATTATTATGTGTTCTCTTTTTTGTGTTTACCTCTTTTTTCATTTAGACCTTTTTATAAACTTTAAACGACTGACATTAAGAAAGCTGTTTTGGCAGAATTATAGTGTGTATGTATGTGTGTGTTTTGTAAATTAGAAAAAAGCGAAATTAAAAGAAATTTTAAATACCCTACTTAATAAAGCTGATAGCTAAGTTGCTATAAAACCTAGAATACTATAAATATTAGGTTTTAAGATTTTCAAGAACAGGAAGGCATTAATTCTTGCCAGTACCTGGCCAAAGAGGTTGAACTTGCGAAACAAGGTGTACCTCTGTTTAGGACAGTTTTCTTTTTTATGTGAATGCCTCGCCCTGCGATTCTTGGATTATATTTTTTCCAGGTCTTCAGGTCGTTATTGGACTAGAGAGGGTAGAAAACTTATGTGCCTAATAAAACAAGAAGAGATGGTGCAAAGGATCATATCTTCCTTCAGAGCGTATTATCTCTATTATATAAGCTCTATTCTAGGATAAAACATATTTATATTTCATACTTATATAATTCCAGAAAATGTAATGGAGTTTATAATACTAAATTATGTATGTTTATGATTCAAATTTGTTTATCTTCATAGGGTCAGTAATCTCCAAATTAACACAATATTTGATATTATCATGGATCTTTTAGATAGAAATATTTCTTCATTCACTTACATCTCACGATTAAGCTCTGACTAAGGAGTGAGATCAAAAAATTTTAAACACACGTTTTTCGTTAAAACTTTTAAATCAAGTATTGTTAATCTGATTAAGATGAGCGGCCAAAAAAGTGCGTTCTAATATTTATAAATATTATCAATAAAACCCAACTTGGTCCTACAAAAAGTTGACCAAGCATTCAAAGGTCTGCGGTCAAACTGTTTCTGTGTCTACATGATGTATCTGAAGCCAAGAAAAATAAAAAGCATTTTTAAAAGGGCTCCCATCACATTCGGTAGGAAAGCAGTGGTTAGTTCGGTGCTGTGACTATTTGGTGAGAAAAAAAATCTAATGCAGGTTTAGACGTATACAAGGCTCAAAAAGTTCCAGTCAGGAACGCTACTAAAAATTTAAAGACCGAAATTGAAGTCAAGTTTTCTGAAAAAAGGTTCCTGCTGCAAAATGGATGACGAAACGTATGTTTTGTAGATTTTTCGCAACTTCCTAGTTAAAAATTTGATGTTACTGATACTCAAGGGAATTTTAAATGAAAGTTTAGCACCCAATAGCAATCAAAATTTCCTAAAAGGTTCTTGGTATGGCAAGCAATATGCAGTTGCTCAAAACAAGACATCAGGGAATGTTAACAAAAAATACTGTTTTTATTCATAACACTTCATAATGTGTCCACTTATATTTATGACCTGATGCCTAACTTGGCATCATGTCACTATGGACAACATCCCTTAAATGGTACAAGAATAATTTGGTATTTGTACCAAGAGAGGCGATTCCTCTAAACAGCCCGGAGCTAAGACCAGTTTAAATTGATTTGTAACCTGTTCGAGGAAAGTTACAGAAAGCAGAAATTTTATTTATTTGATTAAGTTAATTTCAAAATTTTAGCCAATATTTTTCATTGTAGGGTATTAAATATTCGCTATTCTTATAATTCTACTTCAATTCCAGTTCTTTTTATACTAAAAATAAACAAATTAAAACAAAAAATGGGAGGAGCTTTCACATAATTATATGTATTTAGTAATAAAACTTAAATACAGGAAGAATAGAGTTATCATTTATTAATAATGAATAATTTAAATATTTGAAAATAGAAGAGAAATCTGAAGTGCCTTTAGGAACCCAATAATTATTGGAGCAAAAATAATGTAACTGAATAATAGTAAATTTCTAATAATTTTTCTACAAACAGACGAAAGTGGATATGACGAATACTGAATAAAATTATATGATCAAATTCAAATTGTTTATACATTTATGTAATATTTCTGTCTGTGTCATTTCATACACCTCAGTTTATATGCTATTTGAGTGGAATTAAGAAATGTTTATCGAAACTCTGAACTCTTTTGCTAAACAGCTTCACTTGGAGTGAAATCAAGTGATTATGTGATTGTAAGGACAATTGGTGAAGCCATCACGAAAAAACCCTTTGCTATACGTTAATGTGGATTACAATGATAGAAAATCTTGGTGAAATATTCTACGTGCGACCTATTTTCAGACAGCTTTCAAAAAGCTTGCGTCAAACTCCGAAAATCGAGAAAATATGTGTTTAATATAATTTGCTCTTTGGAATTGTCATAAGAAATATTGATTTACTCTGTCCAAAGAATTTATCTCATAGAATCGCACCCCATATTTATAGAAATTAGCATTTATTTCGTCGAAATGGATTTTACATTTATAGCGGCGAACCGATTGAAAAAATAGATATCAAATAGTCCCTCGTATTTGTAATAGTGAACTGAGCGTCTAAGTGATTGTAGTATAATTTTAAAAATATTCGCCTTATCGGACTGTAGCTTATTCGTCTGAGAGTCAAAGTATTTACCTCATTTCTCATCGGATCATCTCTCATATAATCCGTAACAGGTATTAACAGACTATCCCCGTATATATAGTAGTAAGTCATACAGATCAGATTGAATTTTAATCTAAATAATTATTTATCTCAATTTCTTTCCGTATTTAAATCACCTTTCATCGGTAGTTAACTGATTTATAGTAGTTAGAAGACTGAATGTCGAAGTTTTCATGTTATCGGAATGTACTTCATTCGAATTACAAACAAGATCGGGAGCCAAACAATTAATTTCAGTTTTTCTCAAACCTCATGCGGTAGAGTAGAAGCAAATAGGAGGACTATTGAGGACTAGGAAAGTAGCATTAAAGTTAAACTGACCGATGATATCGATATCGTGACATTAGTATAACTTTATCCATTGTTAATCAAGGTAAACATTTGCTAGCTTTCATTACTTTCATTATATTTTCAAGGAAAGATCCATGGCGACAACCGAAAGATTCTCCAAAACTACTGCAGCGAACAACAAATTTTTAATTACACTTGACTCACTATTTACAAATATGCATTTGAACACATTAGTGAACTTCAAGTTCTAAATAAATTTTATTTATTAAAAAATCTTCATTTTTTTTCAAATTCTATAATTAACATATTTCATCTTTATCCGAAACAATGAAAATCTTTTAAAAGTTCCTATAAAATTTAAAATATAAAACTGATTAAATTCTAATAATCTTTATTCGAAATCTAAAATAAATAAAAATAAATAACTTTTTTGTTATAAATAGAATTCATCACATAAATAAGCACTTGTCTACAAAATAGACAATATTTGATGGACTGTCCCTCCATCCAAAATTCATGTATATAACAACATATAGCACGAGTACAAAAAGTGAGTATTAATTCAAAATTGGCTCACGCATATCTTAACAAGACGCAAAGCGCAAAGCAAAATCATTTCATTTCAATTTCAATTATTGCTGACACTTTGAGATTTAGGCCAAAAAACTCATGAAACATATAAAAATCACTTAAAGTACTTGTAAAAAAAAAACTAAAGAATTCTTTACACAATATACATATATACACAAATACATACATATATTACATATAGACTGAAATTAAGACTTTTTGCTATCGACGCAAATAACCAACCAGCCAGTCCATCTAACTAAACGTGTTCAGCATATTCAATTCAAAAATATTATTTTCAAAGTCTGTTTGGTTTTTTTGTCTTTAGTCCAAATTATATATATAGAAGTGTTTTATCCAGTGTTCTTATCTCATTAAAATCTGCTGAGGACGACGATGAGCCAGCACTTATTTATTTTTTTTTTAGTTTTCTGGTCACTTTGATTAGTGTTTTTCAAAGCCATAAAATTAGAGAGATGACTTTTTTAAAGAAACTTATTTGGATTAGATAGAAATATTATTTGCAAACATTAGAATTTGTTTTTAATGAGCAAAAACACTTTTTTTTGCATAGATCTTGGGCGGATTTCTAGTTGATCTAATATTAGCCAGTTATGCCAAATTGTCTGCCTGTTAGTTGTTGATTCATGTGGTCAAAACATGTAGTTATTGATGCGTTTCAGAAAAATATTTTTCAACACTGAGGACTGAAATGACGGATTTATTTCATTTATAAGAACGTTAAAGCTCGGAACCAAATTAAGATTAAGATAGTTGTTGTAACAGTTGCAAAGGACAACTATGATAGTTACGTTGGTATAATTCCAAGCCAAGAAATTGGGAAAACTTCAATGAAAGAGTTTAGCAGACAAAAAGTTACTCTCGACTTATTAGCATTATTCGATTCCAAAAATATTTTAATATTTTTTATCACTTTAATTAAACATTTTATTGGGTGAGATTTTGTGTCAAAGTCGATCTAAAAAATTGTATTTACGAAAAATTATTATCTAAACCGTTAATCGTCTCCTATGTGTAAAATTTCTAAATATAATTTATTAGAAACATATTTTTAGTTAATGTAAAAATTTTGTTTTTTCTTTTTCTTCGTAATTTAAAAACTAAATTAGAAAAATTTTGATTAAAAATTGCGTTGTCTTTTCGCCAAAAACAAATAATAAATAAACGAAAAACACATGCGACAACAAACTGTGTGCCACTAAATTACAGATGTTTCATTTTTACCTCGTATCTTCAAACATATGCCACAACAATTGCAACTGCAACCAACCAACCGACAGTCACTTCATCTAATGTTTGCAATTTGTTGAAATTTTATTTCAATTTATTTCGTACTGCATTCATTACATTATAGCGATTTTTTTATCAGCAAATGTTGGCTTATTAAATATCATTTCAATTCAAGTGAAAATAAAAAATATGTTTTTATTGCGGCGAATTAAATTTGTTTGATTTATATCTTATTTTTGTTTGAGTGTAATAAATTCGTATTATTGCCATGACATATGATAGTTTAATATCTTTGTCTAACAAACTGTTGAAATAAATATTAGAGATAAATTTTTATATATTTTTAACACATTCGAAAAAGGAAACATGTCCACTGGTCGGCGGTTGAGATTTTAGAAATTGTTATTAATTATAGTGGCGAAATGACAAATGTAATTGAATTAATTAAATGTCAAAATGAATTGTAATTGTATTATATTTACAATTAGATTTGATATAATAATTAAGACACAGAGGATTTATTTCTGTAATATAAATATTTATAATGAGTATAAAAAGTGAAATGTGAAATATAAAACGTTAGAGTGATTTTTTTTTAACTTATACGATACGAAATTGAAATAGGCTACACAGCATATCAATGATGCAGGATGAAAGGTTATACCTTACAAAATAGATATAAGTTTCTGAAAATGTTCTAACTGGAAATGTTAAATAGAATCTGAGGAAAGGATGTCCCAAACTTATAATTGTATAAAAAGAACTATTACAACCCGTGTTCCTATATTTTTTTTATTACGAGCCGCTGCAAAATTATACGACGTCGAATAATTTTTTAAGTACACTATTTGTGAATAGATTTCAACTTTTATTATGTAAACAAGTAAATTCGAATCATTATTCAAAATTCGAAACATTGATGTTTATGAAATATTGTACGAGGTCGTATTGATGTTAAATGCTTTTCTGTCATAAAATCGGGAACAAGATCACAAAAACACTGGCTGAGTATTAGCACAACGTTCTACCGATGAAAAATACAGTAAAATGGTCCAGGCAGTATTGATAAGATCAAGAAATCTGTTAAATTCGAAAACTATTGACTTTCTATTTCCGGTTTGAAAATCTTACAATATTGTTGTAAATTTTAAACTATAAATTTAATTCGAATCGCCGCTATAATTTGCTTTAGGGGGCATGCGGCTGCGCTTCTTTGGCTGGAGTTTGCTACAATCTCTGACGGATGTGACGACTGCTATTTATGGATGGTTCCATAGCGTGATAGATTCTTAGGACTTTTTACAGTCTCTGTGACAATGATGGCTGGACCAAATACTTCTTACTATCTTCTTACTCATTTCCCTCAATAACATCCATCAACACTATTTTTTACTACTTCTTTTCTACCATTTTCCTCTCTCTTTATTTAAATGTTTCATTTACAATTTTAACTATTTATGTTTGTTTCAATAATTTGAACAAATTTATTTCAATAATTTTTTGATTCAATTATTTTCATTCATAAATTCTTCTTTTCGTTAGAATAAACAAATTTTTAATTTAATTTAATTTCTTGTTCAAATATTTATCGCGCAAAAATTAACAAATAATTTTACAATTTAAATCAATTTAAAAATATTTATATGCATTTGTGTGCACAATAAATTTTAATTAAATTTTAAACTGAATTGAAACCACTTTTGAAATTTTAAAGAAGAAAACAAAAATTACAAAAATAAAATTCATATTAAAACCAAATTTTAATTAAATGCAAAATCAATAGATGATTTAAACAAATTGATATATTAAAAGTATTCACAATTATTGGAAAAAAAGTAAAATTTGAAATTATTTTTAAAATAATTTCATAGGTAAAATATCTTAAGGAGTTAGATCGTAAAATTCTTAACTTACATATATGTTAATCAAAAGGAAACCACTAAATTTACAGTATTCAACTTTTATTTAAAAATATATAAAATATGTTAATCACTTTTAATCACTAATTAACGTTTTTATAGTACTTTCTGTCACTTTGGTCAAAAAAGTACTCCACCACCCCTTCAATTCTTTTTCATCAATAGTCCAATATCTCTCCACTGACCTTAGCTCCGGGCAGTTTGTAGGAACTTGCAAAAATATGACAGCTTTTCGTCATCCATAATCAATCCATAATTTTTTAGAAAACTTGAAACTTTTGGAGTTTTGTATGTTTTTTAACCTGCATTAGATTTGAATTTTCAAAGCAAATAGTCTGAGCACTAAGCTAACCGACCTGCTTTTTTACCGGATGTGTTAGGAGCTCTTTTGAAAAGGTTTATATTTTTGATTTAAAATCATCATATGGATCGGTCTTTCTACCTGAACCAGGTTTTCTATCAACGGATAAGTTCTCCTGGTAGTGCTTAATAACATTGAAACAGTTTGACGTCAGACCTTTGAAGACTTGGCCAACTTAGGACCAAATTGGATTTTGTTTTAAAATATTTAAGATTTATTAATATCAAATAAAAAAATATTGCATAAATAATATATTATGTTATGTTTTGCAAAGGTTACTTGATCAAAACAATGAAATATTAATTGGATTAGAAGCTTTTTTGAAAAAACGTGTGTTAAGAATTTTTCAATCTCACTTCTTATAATATTTATTATATTGAAATCAAAAATCTAACAAATCTTATTTTTATTTTCAAAGTTATTAAATTTAAATCTTTAAATATTCGATATTGTTTTATTAAATTCCATCGAAATTTTCATAATAATTACATGACATTTCAATTTTTTTCATAATTTGATTTCAGTAATTTATCATTTCAATCTTAATTATTTTAATTATAAAGGATTTGAATTTAAATGACATTTCGATGTGAGAAAAAAACAATACTGAAAATAACAACACGAACATATTTATGACAAATTATCAAATATGACAGATATTTGTTGACATTATGAATATTTGTGTATGTATGAATGTATGTATGTATGTATGTATGTATGTATGTATGTATGTATGTATGTATATGTATGCATGTATGTATGTATTGTATAATATTTTTTTAAAATATTGATTAATCATTTGATATGGTTTAATTAATTTAATTGATTTTATTCACAGACTAAATAAAACCACAAAATAATCAAATGATTTTTTTCGTGTTTTTTTTTTCAAATATTGGATTTATTTGATTAAATTATTGAGTAAGTAAAATATTTGAAAAAAAACATAATTAAACAAGTAGGAATATTACAGTCGGTCAAAACCAAATATGTGATACGCTACACCACGTTGTTGATTATAACTGGTAGAAAAAAAATTTATGAACGAGTCTCGTATGATTTGGCTTTAACGATTTATATGTAAAAGTGCTGTACATTAATATGATACCAATATCATGAGATTCTAGAAGAAATTATGGACCGAACCTAAAAAGTATCGAACATCGATAACCAATTATTATAACGATACCAACATATAAGTGAGACTTAACGCCTTCAACTTGATATTCGAAAAGGGAACATATGGGAAATAATAGAGTGATTATCGCATAATTTAACACTTCATTTTAGAATAAAAGAAACACTTATTTGTGACAATTTTTGTTAAAATCAATTTTTATTTCGAGGGAAGATTGTATGGGGGCTATCAATTTTAATAGGCATCATCTTTCGGCCATAATAATAACACATGCCGAATTTCATTAAGATAGCATTAAACTGCGACTTGCATCCAGATGATTGGACATCGTCTCAGAAAATGAACCGCACGATATATGGGAGCTTCTAATTCTTATAGACTTATTGTAAACAAAAATAAATAAAATTTGGAAATCAAACTCTTGACTTTAATATAGAGATTTAAATAAATAATCTGGATTCAAAACAATATTTTCATAACAGTGAAAAAATTAAATAAAATCGAATTTATCAGTGGACTTCTAATATATCATAATATATCCATGTATATTTCTCATACAAATGTAGTAATCTGCGTTGGATGTGAAATAAACTTGAAAGTACTCGTCCTTAATACTTAATATAGTGCCCTGGTAGTGTCTAAGTTCATATGACACATAATTAAAATAGCGAGGAAGAATATTGCCAGTAAACTGGGCTGGGGGATTATCCGTATCCAACAGACGAGTATGTTGTATCTGAACAATATCGGTATAAGCGACCACTTTTGTCGGTTCCCACAACTATTGTATCTCTGTTCCGGAACTACCCGAGTAAAGCTTGGCCAAAGATTGTCAAGCCAGCGACAGCTTTATTAATCGGAAATTTTTTCCATAAGAAATTACAGCCAAATGCAACCGACAACAACCGTGTATGCCTGTGTCACTTAATCTAAACCTGACATGTTTGCATAAAATTTGCAAAATATCTAAATCTTACTGACCATTTCAAGTATCGTCAATACGTGAAAAATTTAAATCCATAATGTAGGGTACTGATTAAAATCAACTGGATTAACTGACAACATAACATATTATTGACCAACTTGTTTTGAATACATATTATGGTTATTAAGTTATAATTTCATATTTTTTCCTCACTTTTCACACACACACACATTTTTTTCTTGTGCATTGTAAACGCTAAAAACTGTCAGACTGAGTGAATTGAATTTGAAAACAATCGTAAATTAAGTAAACTGCTCGATTTGTTAAATGTTTATCATTTGATTAAAGTTACGCTTTAATATGGTCTGGAATTTTATTTCTCTTTTCTGTTATTGTTATTCAACTTCTTCCTCTCTTCTTCTCTTCTCACTGTAGTAATTGTCATCTTAAGAGAAAAAAAGGAGACAATAACAGAAAAAAAATTCACATAGAAAAGAAATAAGTTTTAAAATGAAATTAAATTGTGAAAATAAGAAAGACATTTAAAGCTGGACAGATAAATGCCGACAAAGCAAAATTTATAACACAAAATTAAGTATACAATTGTACGATTTGTCTTATGAACTGTCATGTTATTCGTTTCTTCTTTTTCTTTTAATTTATTTTATTCAATTTTATTTTACTCCATAGTTGATTTTCTCTGATTTTGTTGTTATTTTAATGCTGGATTTTATAAACTTTCGAAATTGTTTTAGTAGTCAATATTTCTAAATGTTGTGACTATTTTAATTTATGTTATTAATTTTTTAAATCACTAAAAAAACAACAAGTTGAAATGTTGGGTTGACATATTCGATTGGTTAAATTGGTTTGATTATTTAGTTAATTAGAGATTTTATAAAAAAATGTATTCTAGTTTCTATTTATAAATGTTTTTGGCCATTTTTAGTGATGACAAATAAGAAAAATTAATGGGTCAATTAAGTAAAGCAACCGAATTTCAGTTGCCAAAATTATATTATAGATGGCAACTGGTATTTTCCAATAATAAAGAAAAGAATTTAAGATACTGTTTCAACAAATAGAATTGAATCCAAATATTACTCCTGATGTCCGTTATTTGGTGATACATACAAATGTCGAATATTTTCCTTAGGTCCCTTAATTCTTAAGTTTGTTTTTCCGTAGAAAATTGTTTTCAATTCAATTGTTCCTTCCTCGGTCATTTAAATATCTATATTTAAATTTCATCTGAACCTAAATTGTCCTTATTTTTAAATTAAAATGCAGTACATGTGCATGTATTTAATTTTTTGCTTCTATTTTTCGGTTGCTGAGCTATCAAAATGGCAACTGACATAAGTTGCAACACATAATACGTTTCTTTATTTCAGTTGCGTTGGCCGTACGTAATCGACCAATAAGTTTATTTAGACGTATAGTTTAATAATAGAATAATATGACTTAAATGTTAGACCTAAATTTAGTTCAGCTGCCATTACTTAGAGTCTCTTAAAGAAAGTAATCGAAACTTTTATATTGAAGTCCAGACTATTCAATAAAATGTTTAGTACAACAAGCTGTCAATATTGCAAATTACACTTTGTTCTAAATAGGACATCGCTACTTAGGACCATATTAGAGATGAAAAAATAAAAGATAAGTAAATAATAGAACACATAAGTCAAAATGATTTCTAAGTTTGTCATTTCCTGCATCGCTAGAATCGGATGTTTTTTGTAAATATATAATTGTATCAGTAAGAACTAGATTTAATTGTTTGTTTGGATGGTTCTGGAAAGTTTGATTAAGCTTTGGAACCAGTTCCTAACTTAACAAATACTTTACTTACACTAACGTACTACAAATTTTGATTATGAAAAATTCAACATACCTGAAAAGAGAGAAAGTAATGTTTATTTAAATAAGTACTTGTATAATAGCTAATATATATAATATAT
Organism: Cochliomyia hominivorax; assembly: GCA_004302925.2. Lineage (NCBI taxonomy): Eukaryota > Metazoa > Arthropoda > Insecta > Diptera > Calliphoridae > Cochliomyia > Cochliomyia hominivorax. Next base: position 69,728,033 of record PYHX02000413.1, on the reverse strand, counting down.
ACACAAATATCTGGAGCAATAAACTGAATTATATAATATTAAAAAAATTAATTTCAGTATAATTTTGATAAGTTATTTTGAATATTTGATCTTAAATTAAATCTATATAAATTAAGCTCTTATCATAAAATTTTATTATAATTTAAACAGGCGCTTATGCAGGTCTATAAAAAGATTCCCACCTTTTCAGCCTAAAATACCCAAAATTCCAATTTGGCAGAAGCTTGTTTCGAAAGTTGACTATTTTTCGATAAATTTGTCGTTATAGCTTTTTTCCATTACAGATTTTTTAAGTACAGGATACACGTATGTAGGTTAGTGATGCCTTAAATCCACAATTCCCGACTCGAGGGTCTAGACAACAATCACTGATGTAGTTCCTGAGAAAAATAATGGATTTTAAAGGAAAAAATATCAAAAAATCCAAATTTTTACTTTCTTATTTAAAATATAGTTCACATGGATATATGGCTCTCAGCAAAAAAATTGCGTACAAAGCCAACCAAGTTAAATACATATTTTTGAAAATGGGTCAATATTCTACTTTGGACTCAATATCTCAATATAAGCGATATCCCATACATGTAAATTGTTCTCACATAATTCATAAATGAAATCTTGGCGATTTTTTTATTTCAATATCCTATGTTGGGCTAAGTTTGGAGGTCCACCATCCAATTCCTGGACCATTTAAGAGCTTGAGTTCTTTTAATGTTATTTATGGTGTACGTATGAACAAAAAATATTATTGAGTATGAAGTATGCCGATTTTTATTTTAAGCTCTTGTAGAGACAAAGATTAAAATGAATTTGATATGAAATTATATGAAATAATTATTATGAAAATTTTGCAAAGTCTTCCCATGGATTTATTGCTAGAATATATGAAAACATGAGAGGGACCTCGACGTTTTGGCGTTGAGTGGAATATAAAGACACATTTCCTGATTATAAATCCATCAATCCTGTTCTATATATTTAAAATTCGACCGCTTGCACAAATATATCAAGATTAATCAAGGTACGGTTTTTGACTCTTTTTTATTCTTCAAACTATCGGACCTTTCAAAGAGTTAAATTTTAATTTTTAAAAAAGATCAAAGGTTTTCAAATATGATAAAAATCAAAAAAGAGCAAAAAACAAAAAATTTTATAATGAATAATTCCGCAAATTGTTTTGAAGTCCTGTGTAGCAGTAAAAAATATTTTTTTATTAAACTGAAAAAGGGATATTAAGATGTGTTTACTTTTGTTGTATGAATTATTAGGTGTTTTTTTGTAAGTTTTATTGCGGCAATCGAAAAAATAAAGATTAAAATTTTAATCAAAAAAGAGTTTTATTTTTTTAATCTCCTCAAAGAAGAGTAAAAAAGATCATTTGAAAATAGAGATTTTGCTTCGAGATGTTCCACACTCTGATTTACAGTATACTCCACATATTGTAATTCGTCTGACTAAACTTGTTACTCAATATGCTATAAAACTTTGATGGCAAACAATTGATGTTTCAGTGATTGGCTCAATGTTATTGCTTTAAGGTTTTCACAAGAGGACTATAAGAATTCTGCAGAGCTTGAATATAAATATTATAATTAATATCAATTTCCAATCTCTGGTGAAGTCTAATACATTTTTATACAATTATAATTATAACACAATTATGTTCAATTAATTGTAATTGAATATATTTCAATTAAATCTATTTGTTATTGAAAAAGTGTAATCCGAAATATAAGTTTTAATTAAATGTAATGCGAATTAAAATAATTAATTTATTAATTTTGTAATAAAAAATTTAATTAAATTAATTACTTATTGCAAATATGTCAACATCAATTACATTAGGTAATTGGAAATATTCAAAGTAATTAATTATTTAAACAAATAAATCCAATCTCCCAACTCAGCACTTTCGAATATTTCTTATGTATCAATTAATTGTTTAACTAATGACAATTTGCTGAAAATATAAAATTCTAAAAAAAACTATAGTTTTTTTAATACTTAATTAATTTTAAATTAATATTTTTCTAATGAATAATTTATTAGCAAAAAATAATAATAAAATCATGTAAATCAATTTAAATGTTAATCATTAAACAAATATTAAATATTTACAATATTTATTTATTTATTTTTTATTTATTTATTTTAATTTTTTCCGCTATATTCTCTCTCTCTCTATCTTCTTCTATTAGATGAGTAGAATTAAAAGTTTAATGTAATTAACTAATGATATTTTGATGATGATCATTAAAATATGATTAAAGCTTTTATTAGCATTTTGTTATTATACCCTTCATCGGAATAGATAAGAAGGTATATATATGTTTGTCATTGCGTTTGTAATTTCAACAATTTTTGGCTTGGACCCCCAAAAGTATACATATTCTGGATCGGTATGAATAAAGAAACTGATTGAGCTATGTCCGTCCCTGTGTCGGTTGAAATCAAGTTTATGAAGCCCACTTAGAGTTAACATATATGATATGTATATCCAACGATTGGAAATGCTTTTGATAATATTGAAATCCAGAGAAATTGGTTTATAAATGGCACAGATATTAGCAAAAAACTAAAGGTACCTCAAACTTTTTTGAAGAATATACAATAGTTAAGGATTTACTTTTTTCACAGATAAATTTCAAAAATTTAGTGGATTAATGCGCTGAAGACATGAAATGAATCGGGCCATTAGTTCCTGAGTTATAGACAAAAACATATATTCTATATTTAGAACCCCCAATGAGATCTATGTACTTTGTTATGGCAAGTTTTTCTCCGAATTGATTTTGTTTCATTTTTCAAAATCGGTTTATAAACCACCGAGATATAGTCAATTCTTTCTTTAAAAATTTAGTCCCATGTAGTTGTTGTTGTTCAAAACTATAGGAAAACCATAACAACGTTTAAATAAAGTTTTTGAGATTTTGGCCAATTTATTAATGCTAGAAATTTAATTTTTTTACTAATGATTCAAAAATATTAACTCGATTAGGCCATTAAATTCCGAGATATAAGCCTTCACCTTCAAAGGTGAAGGGTAAAGAAAATTCGGCACGGCCGAATTTATCACTTTAACTTGTTTTTTTATTATTATTTTCTAATGATTTTTTTTGTTTTTGTAAATTAGTTGATATTTATTTTATTAGTTTATAAACTAAATCAAAAATAAAATTTATTTTTATTTTTTTAAATTCATTCATTCTTTTTTGTGGTTTTCTAAAAATAATGTTTATTTTGTTTGTCTTTTTTAACTCTTCTTCTATTTTTTGTATCTTAAATTTTAGTCTTTGTCATTGATTAAGAGTCATTTATTTGTATTTGTCTTAGTATTTCCTTCTTCACATTTTATATCATTTAGTGTTTTTATGTTTCTTTGTTTAAATTTTGAGTCATCTCTTCAAATTTTTGTTTAAATTATTTCTTTAACATGAATTTAAATTTTTTCCACCACCACAAGTGATGAAGAGGGTATATTAACTTTGTCATTCCATGTGTAACGCTAAGAAGGAATCATCTGAGACCCCATCCAAAGCTCAATGAAATTTGGCCTTGAGTATTTGTTAAGGACCTGAGAAATTTCCTATTTAAAAGCAGCAAAATCGGTTCAAATATAGGCCGATATCTGAGACAATCTCAAAGTTCAAGCGAAGAACTTTGTCAATTATTAGTAGAATAATTAAAATGCCATAATATGAAGTTATGGGAACTTCATTACCATTCCAAAAATCATAGAAATCGGTTCAGTAGAAAAAAGTTATAGCTAAAAATATAACTTAAATTATGACTCATTAAGTGTTCTTTTGTTATATTTAAGAAAACTGTTTATATATTGTATACGTTTGTGAGCGTGTATGTACGAAACAAAATGCATTTACTCTACGACAGCATCTTAATCGAATAAATGTCATTGACGACATTAAATGTAGTATATGTTGGAAAGACGTTGAAACTGTGAAGCATTATCTATGTCACTGTTTAGCTTTTGCAACCCAGAGATCCTAACATTTCAATTGTAGAATTTTTTACACGACACAGAGTTTTTATAGTCATTTATGTTTGGTATCTGTTTTCTTTCTCCGAGACGGTGAGCGCACAACATGCCGATATAGTGGGTTAGATTTACGCAAAAGCGATTTGGAAATATAAAGTCTCCTCTAACCTACTTACCAACCTAGTTTAACTGTAAATGTGTAGTAATATTTTCTCTTGGCTTCTTTCAGTTAAATTCGTTCAACCGCTTAATCGCCACTAGGTGTATCGTAAAACAAGTGTATCATAATGACATAGTGAAGACATTGTGTAGAGGACAATAATTGGACTCAAGGGTAACTTTTGTATACCACCTAGGACAAGGCTATGTTAAATGGCCAGGAGCTAAGTCAAGCGAATAGTGGTGCACATTTTCAGACTGTGGAAGGACTTGATCGAGACAGTCAATCAAAATTACAAAGTTATCTTGTGAATCTTTCAAGTAGTTCAGCCATTGCAATCCTTTTCTTTCTTTTGTTTCTCAATTACACACAACTATTAATATTTTTATCATAACAAATTTAAATTAATTAAGTTAAAAATTACTTAAATAAGTGTTTTACGAGTTTTTAATATTTAATAAAATCATATACAAAGTAAAGTAATGTAATGTAGGATCATCTACTTGAAATTTATTTTTAAATATTTATATACGCAATAAGTACCCTCTTCATATTAAGGGTAATCACAGTTTCGATTATAGAGATAATTTTGAATAATTAATACTAATAACATAAGTGCTTAATTCATAAGGAGTGAGATGAAAAATATCAGTCAGTTATTATGTTTAATGTCAATCAAATGAAAATATTGTTAATCTGATTAAAAAAGTTACAAGAAAATAGTGCAAAGTCAACGTTTTTACGTTTGTGATAAAATAATATTGTAAAATTGGGATCTTTCGATATTAATATATAAAATTACACAAAGATAAATTTTTAAATTTACTTTTAGATACTAAAATTTCAATTAGTAAAAATTCAAGAATATATTTATTTATGAAGCAAAATCATAACTGAAAAAAAATTAAATAATTAATTTTTAGTTAATTTAACGTTAATTTAATTCTGTGTGAACTAAAATTATTAAAAATTTTCAACAAAACCCAACTTGGTCCTACAAAAATTGGTCAAGCATTCAAACGTCAAACTGTTTCCAATATTATTAAACAGTACTGATAGAACATGTTTGTTGATTGAAAACCTAGTTCAGGTAGAAAAAATGGTCCATATGATATTTTTAAAAATCATTAAAAAAATAAAAAGCATTTTCACAAGAGCACCCAACACATTCAGTAGGAAAGCAACCACATTAGCTCAGTTTTCGTTAATGCTAATGCAAGTTTAAAAACATACAAGTTTTCTAAAAAATATAATTGTTACATAATGGATGACACTCGTATGTTCTGGCAGATTTTCCCCAATATCCTGGTCAAAAATTTTATGTTTTTTATTAGGTTTAGGTCCTAAAAGCAGTCTAAATTTCCCAAAAATTCTTGGTATTATTTAAATATCAAAATTTACATCAAGAAATGTTTTCAATAAAGGCTACGTCTATTCGTAATGAGTCTACTTTTGGCCCGACTTAGCATCCTGTCACTATATTTTACAAGCCCTTGAGTGGTATGAGAACAATAATTTGGTATTCTAACCAAAAGAAGCAAATCCTCCAAACTACCCGAAGCTAAGACCAATGGAAAAATATTGGGTTCCTGTTAAAAGAGTAATAAAACGTACAAAATAATGTCCATAAGTGTTGTGGAATGTTAAAGGAGTTATAATACCTGTTCAAGCAAAGCACTATCTAAATTTTAATAGAAGTAGTTGGGTTTACCACTTGTAATTGTTTTGTAAATTGTTATAATAATTTCAATCAAATAAAATAAAAAATGAAAACTGTTTGTTTAGTAGTTTTGTTTTTATTATATGTTATTTATATGTTTGTTAAGAATTTTTCTACCTCACTTCTCATGTGCACTATCTACTTAAAATTAACTGTTATAGATCAATCCTCCTAAAAAAGACTAAATAAAAAATTTTCGGAAAAATTTACATTTTGAAACGAGATTTTCTACGGTACATTTCAAATAATTTGTAGCTATGACATTTTTGCAACGACCGAGCAAAAAATTTTTTTCGATTTCATGTAAAACTTTTAAGTGTTAATTATCTGAATTCTTAACTTAAAATGTGAATACCCCTAAATTTATTTTTAATGCAAAAGAGTTTTCATCTTTGAAAAACAGTTCTAAAACAACAAAAAATATTTATATATATTTTTTTTCAAAAGATCTCTTTAAAACACTCATTATATTCGCAAAATTATTGAAGTGGTAGCATGTGGTACTACAAAAAAAATAATAAATAAATATTTTGCATTTCAAGTATGTATGAATGTATGTATGTATGTATGTATGTATGTATGTATGTATGTATGTATGAATGTATGTATGTATGAATGTATGTATGTATGCATGTTTTTCCAACTATACAATGTAGTTTTTAATAAAAAAAATTTTGACATACATTTCATTTTCATTTGATTTTCATTTTCTCTATTTTTTTAGCCTTCGAAAATTTATCAATAAATAATTTAATTTAAAAAAAATTATTAACAAACATCAAAAAACCAATATTACGTCATAGATGACGTAAATTAGAACTGATTTTTGTTTTCAATTTTCATTCATTTATTTATAATGAATTTATGCATTTTTTAAGAAAGAAATAATAAATTTTCATGAAAAAATTAAACAAGTACTAATGCTATAGTCGGCTATACCGAATTTTCAATACCCTCCAACACAAATGCGTGTGAAAAAAATACCGGTTGGTTTTCTGAAATGCAAAAAACCGATTAACCAGTTTCGGTTTTTGAATACACTAACAGAAATACATAATGAGCGATAAGTTATATTTTTAAATATAACTTTTCTTAAATGAAGTACGTAAAACCCAATATTATGGCAAAATTTTATTTAAATTAGTCAATTAATAATGGACAATTTAAGGAAAGTTCTTTCCTTGAACTTAGATGTTGCCACAGATATCGGGCTATATATTTTAATATAATGAACTGATTTAGCTGGTTTTAAATAAGAAACTTCTCAGGTTTATAGCAAATAATCAGGCTAAATTTCATTGAGCTCTGTCAATTATTATGGGTGTGAGAGTGCCAACAACAAACAGACAGACGTACAGGCACTGAAAGACGGGCATAGTTCAATCGACACAGATTTTAATTTGATACAAGAACATATACATTATGGGGTCTGAGATGATTTCTTCTTAGCAATACACATGGAATAAGAAACTTAATATATCCTCTTCACCCCTTGTGGTGGTGGAGGGTAGAAAAAAAGAAAGAAAAAATCTCAAAAATAAATGGTCATCAACTTTAATTTAAATGCAATTTCTTTTGTAAAAGAAAAATGTTCTTATTTCTTTGCACTTTTTTAACTGACAATTACAATTGAAAGATTTACTTGAGTTCTGTTCAACTTTAGGAGGAAAAAAGTTATTGTTATTGTTACATAGTTGCAATCGAAAACTTGCAACTGTGCGTTATTTTGCAAGACTTAAAAAATACACTGAAGATATTTGATTTAAATAAAACTTACTTAAAGCATATTAGAATTATAAAGATTCTCATGTAATGCATATGGTAATGAGTACTCATTCTTTGATAACTTATTTGTATTATTTCTTAAACAACTTAAATCATTCAAATTAAATTTGATTATCTCAATTATGATATAATTCTTATATCCAACACCACCGTAGCTATTTGAGGTATTATGCGTTTGTGCTGATGTTTGTAACATACAAAAAATGTCATTACAATAATATCGCTCGTTGAGAATAAATTTCTGAGTAAATTTAACAATACCCGTCCTTCAGTCTGTCTATCTGGCTGGCTGTCCATGTAAATGTTGTGAACACTCCGAAATTTGCTACATATTATTTTGTCCCAAGAAAAAGCCGTTTGAAATTGGCCATGTTAGGCCAAACATTTAGGTACCTGCCATACATATGTACACCCGGAATGAGGTTTTAAGCTCATTAAAATCCATAATATAAAGCGATTTTAACGAAATTGGACAAAAATGAGTCTTATTATGCTCTTAAACGATGTGCCAAATTATTCGAGTGTCGGTCTATGGCTTCTCACAGTACCCATACAAGTGCCCTTCTAAATATCACTTTGATGGACATAAATCTCACATATAAATTGATATTGTAATAATACTTGATCAAATTAATCTTGTAGCTTCTAAATGTCCCACAAATATAGTTACAATAATGTACTGCACACTTAAGAATAAATCAGAAAATATAATTACATTATATGAGGGTCGTTCATTGCATTTTTAAAAATACTATTTATTTACAACATTGTGGCGTAGGGTATAACATAGCAGGGCCTGACCGACTTCTACATTCCTATATGTTTTATGTAAAATTTAATTTATTAGAATATCAGCATTCTCATGTAATGCTTATGGTAATGAGTTCTCATTGTTAATTATTTGTTTTTAAGAAAACTTTAATACATTCAAATTAAAATTTTATTTCCATAAATTATATAATTTTCATGCTCAATTTTATTTATAACGAAATAAAACCTCTGATCCATGTTTTCTAAATTATCTGTAAAATCATAAATTTAATTCTACCAAAACGACCTCATTAGTGACAATAATGTCGATTGTCTATTGTGAAATGGCACATGAATAATTTTCAAACAATAATATTTTTAAAATTTATTTTAAGTGTACAACTAAATTTAGCATAACATTTTGTAGATATAAATTTTAATTTAGTTGCGTCAGCCACATATAAATTTAATTTAGTCCAGACAATCAAATTGTAATAAACAAAATTATTAACGGTCAGATAATTGCTATTTTAAATAAATAATAAAAAAATGAGAGGAAAACAGTAAGACAGTTTAAAAGAACATTTAAGTAAAAAATTTAATCATTTAGAAAAACTGGAACAGGCTGAATTCAATAACTGATTTATCGGCAGTGCGAAAATATCAACTTTATTTTTTATTATTCACAGTTTAACCTAAGAGGTTATTGGGACATAATGTTAGCCAATGACGAGCACTTTTTGTATCTTTCCATATCATATTTCACACAGCAGCGAATTTTGGAAACAATCGATGATGAACGTGGCACCCTCTGAGCATTCCTTATAGCAGTCAACACGATTTTTTAATTGCAATAAAATATTTGTAACTAAAGATGTCTGACAGATTGTTAGAGAAAATGAAGATATTGTGATTCTAAACAAAAGTGATAAAAATAATTATTTTTAATTATTTTTGTTATCTGAAAAGTTCGGTTTTATTTTAAAGAAATCGATTTTACCCCATAGTGCACTGAAAATCCTTAAACTAAAAGGGAAAATATAGAAGTGCAAATTACTAGTTGAAATGTCAATGAAAGTCTATTATTTTATTATGGACCTTATACCTGATATATACAAAAATTTGTTTCTTACCGAACAAATGCAAACTATTCTAGATTCACCGAGCTGCTTAGACTGCTATAGATCTTAATAGTTCTTCGGAATATAGAGCAGTCAAAGATGTAAGTTATTGTTTATTTTAGGATATAAAAAAATGGAATCAGAACACACCAGGATACTGGTCAATAACTTAACCTATACTAAGTAGTGTAGGGTATTATAATATTAGATATATTATTCTTTCGATACCAATACATAAAATTATAGGATGCATTTTCACAATTACTTTCCAGTAGTAAAATTTCCCAAAAACTGTATTTACTATAAAACAATATTAAATTAAAATTTTTTCCTATAAAGCAAAAAATAAAAAAGGTGAAATTTCAAATAAAATTACATTGATTTTTTTCTGTGTGTATTAATCATATGGTTTGATCAATATAAAATAACATTAATTATAATATTAAATTTGTAATCATGAAATATGATTTTAATAACTAAATTTACAAATAAATTAAAATGATAATCAATAATCAATCCCAATTCATATACTAAATATTACATAAATTTCTTAGGTTGTTCCTTAAAAATAACGCCCTCAAAAAAAACTCAAAGAAACCTAATTATAGTTTGATCGTATCCTTATATCCGCTGAATATTTTCTCAGATTTTCGATAATTAATCTCAAATGTGTAACAAAATCTGTTCTCTTTTAATAGCAACCAACAGGAAGAGGCGTTAGTTTTTAGAACAAAAGAGAAGAGAAATTTAAGGATTATAATTACAGCTCTAATAGAACAACAACAACAAAATGAAATTTAAGCCAATAATTAGTTATAACAAAAAAACTATTGAGAATATAATGCTTACAAAAGGGATCATACACAAGATTGTATTTGAACTTATCGTTCAAATATTTTTATATAAAAATTATTCAAAAAAAACTCCATATTTAAAGTGATATTGTACTTGTATATGTGTATGTTCAGTACTAAACCCAGATTACATATGTCATTCTTATATCAATATATTTATTTTTTTAAGGAATATTGAACAATTGTTGTTTAAAATTTTAAATCTAATCATCATTTACAGTCTGTCATAAATCTAAGTCATTTTATTATCAATTTTATGATGTAAACAATCTTTAAAATTTCTAAGAGTTTATTTGTATTTTTCTGAATTCTAAATTATCGATGAAAATATTATTGTATTTAAAAATATTATTATTTATTTATTTATTTATTTATTTATTTATTTTACTTATTTATTGTAAATATAAAGACAAATTTATTAGTTCGTATTTTCCAGATTGTTGTTCAATCAATAACAAAAATAAAGAGGTTAAATTTTTATCAATTTTATTTTATCATTAATTAAAGAATAAAATATTTGTTTATTTTTGTAAGGAAAATATAATTTTTATGACATATTGACTTCTGTAAAAATAATAATAAAATAAATGTGTTATAATTCTTTTGTTAGTTAGACAATTGCAGGTTTATAAGTATAAAGATATTAATTGAATTATGTTGATGGGATTAATTAAATTATTAATTCATGTGACAAAACAATTAATTACCTATTTTTAATTTAAAATGGCTAAAATTTTAATTTTTATGAAAATATTTTTGCATAAGTGTTATCTCTATTGCAGAGACCAATAAACATACCAAATGCCAATAAATATGGACTCTTATTCTATTCAAAGAAGTTCATTATAAAGGATTAAGGATAAAGATTTTAGAAAAGAATTCTCTATCGGTTACAGAGGGTTAACAATTTTTAGAATATCACAAAAAGTAACAGTGTAAAAGTAGTTTAAGGCCGACTACATAATGGCGCAAATATGAAAAGTTATGGGTCGGCCCATTACATTTCGTACAATTATATTACAGGTTTTTCGGTTACATAAAGCATATTTATTTATATACTTATATATTTTTATACTTATGATTTGTTGATTTCGGTAGGATCAGGGGGAGAGGTACCCTCTATATTGAGAAAATTTTAATTATTGAATATCGAATACCTAAAACACTAGAACTGTCACTTTTTGGCAGATTAAGTGTCAATTTATCCAAAACTCTAAGCACCTTTAAATGATTTTCAATCACTTTTAGGTGTTTGGAGCCTTGTGGCAGGCAATTTTCTTTGAAAAATATAAATCATATATCGGTCCATTCTATTTCGAGAACCTATAATTTTAAAATTTCTTTAACTGTTCTATTATCGTAGGGCCATAGAACAACAAATTTCTCAGATCAGAAAATAAGACCTACATAATATTGATAAGCCAATGAAATTTAAGACGTATTGAAAAAGCTATAATTACATCTTGTAAGAAAGTAGGTTGGTAAGATCTGTGCTTCAAATATTAGACATTGAAATTAAGCTTTCAAATATGCAAAGCCCACACTACAATAAGATAAGGAAATCCAATTAAATTTATTTTTTTGCAAGCAAATTTTTGTTAATCGAATGGTCCTTCGATCAAGATATAAAAAAAAATTAAGTCTTTCAATACGACTTCAATCTTGTAAAACAGAAGGAAGAATATTTGTATATTTGTCATTGTAAATATAATTTAAAATATCAAAAGACTTCATTTTTTTACGAAATTAAAAAATGCGACCTAAGACTTGTCAAAGGCAACTAATTCCAGATACAGATCAAGTCTGTCATCAAATTGATGATCATTATAAAAATATTATTAATCATAGAACTTTCCTTTCATTTCATGAATTTTATTAAGTTCTAAATAGTTATCGGTGAAAAATAATGAAAATTCTAAAGGAGCTACAATTAAATCAATTTTTCTTAGTTAATTTGAAATCCACTTTAAAAAGCCCTAAATATTTTCCTTAAAAATCATTTCAAGAACTAAAAAATATTCACAATATTTTACACCTAAAACCAGGTTTAATACATCTGAGATTTAAGGTTCCCTTAAAACATTCCAAAACATTTTGTCATTAAACAACATTAAATTATTTAATAGAAAATTTTCTCTACCAAAAGCAAAAACAAAAAAAAAACATTCTTGACTTTAAATTCAGTCAGGAAGCAAAAGAAATGAAAAAAATCTTAGAATTTAAAATGTATTTCACTTCAAGCGTCAAACATGTCAATTATTTAGCTAAGATGAGAGGCGAGAAAGGGTAAGAGTCAGAGCAAAAGCATTAAGAAATTGTAAGGAAAATTATATCTATACAAACACACACACACACAGATACAAACACAAATATAGTTACATAAAATTTATAGAAAAAATAATAAATAAATTGTATGAAATGTGAAAAGCTGTAACTCCTGTCGCAAGCGGCATTATTCACTTTGATTTCAAGTTCAACAGACTCAAGTGTACCAGTGTACACACATGTCACAGCCTCATCATCATCATCGCTTTCATCGTCATCATTATTATCAACAAGAACAAGATGAGAAGAAGCAGCAGCAGCATCATCATCTTCATCATCATTCATCAACGACATCAACATCCTTATCCTCATAGAAAGAGTTTTTTTAATATTGCTGCTTCTTCTACTGTTGTTGTTGTTGTTGTGGCTATTGTTGATGATGTTGTTCCTAACATTATCATCTGCAGTAGAAGCATCTTTATTATGTACTCATATATTCACTTATACACATTCATTTTTGTAATAGATTTTATAGATGATGGCAATCTGAACAGTTCTTTTGATATGTAAACATGAAATGTATGACTGTGGATTATACTACAACTTTTAGTGGATTATACTACAACTTTCAAGCGCAAAAGCCAAACTTGTTGGAATTACTACTTCAAATCGGCTACCAGATAATTGAGGCGATTCAAATGCTGATAAGACCAAGATTTCGCTAAACATTAATTATGCGAATAATTCAAAGAAAATCTTTCCAGATTTTGTTACTCCGAATTTTTTTTTGATACGAACTCATCTCAGAAAAACTCGAATGCACGGAATACAGAATGTTTGTAACTGGAATTTACGATGGTATAGATGAGGTTCGCCATTATCTTTTTAATCAATATGAGACCTTGTATGATCAGCTATTTATCCCTGCTTAAAACAACATTCTCTATATCGGTGGGAATTTAACTAATTTTATTTTGATATTGGATGAAAAAAGAATTCTCCTGCAATTAAAAACATTCATATCTTAGATATCTAACTTTGAGGTACCACAGCTTTGTTCGTTTACAAACAGCGATGTCTTACTTATAAGTTTATTATAACACATTTATAAATTTAACAAACTGAATTCAATAAATCAATCAAAAGCCGAAAACTTAACTTGGAGTTAAAACAAAATAGTAAATCCTCTTTTATTTCTGTAAGTTGGTACGTCAAACTTTTCGACCTAAAGGTAAAAATTAATATTCAAAACTAATTTAATATCAGTATGACCACATACCTTGTCAGATATGCATCAGGAATAATCATTCCAAAAAAGAAAAAAGCACTTCCAAGTACAAACATCGTTTTAAATAGCTGGGGTAGCACCTGAGGCCATGAAACAATGTAAATTTTATAAATTTTATAACCCAAAGCCAACAATTAATAGCAAAATGCAAAGTACGAATTCACTCATACACGAAAATGTTATTTTATATCTTTTACACAACTTGCCGCAGTTTGTTGCAAATACGCAAAAAACGAGTTTTTTTTAATCATAAAATAATTTTTAATAATAATGAAAAATGTTATCACCATGATTACAATTATCATTATTAACATCAGCTTAATTGAAAATGTAACTTTAGAAAAAATTTTACATTTTAGCAAATCAGAAAAATCATGTCTCATCTATTATCACAAATAAATGCGTTTTTTTCTTTTTGCTTTTTGTTACTAATTTGCAAAGTTATGCGTGTTATGTCGTTTTATCCCTTCATTCTTTTTTCTAAGATCATAAACAGCTGCTTTAAAGTTTAAATCTATATTTACATGATTCCTTTTCTAGCTTCCTTTGTTTCAATGCAACTCAACTCAAACCACCTGTCTCCGGTCTGCATTCTTATATACTCCATTCATATTTATGCTCTCAAACAATCCGCCTGCTATTCATTCAATCCTACGAACCAACCAACCCACTCACTTGGTTTCCTTTCATTTCAAGATTTTTATTTTCGTTTTCCTTTTTCTTGTTCTCGTTCTCGTTCAAAAAAAAGTGGGAAGTAGGGAAATGCGTGTTTTGGAAAATCGCGTTTTCTGTTGTTGCATTTGTTGTACTGGTTTATTGTTGGTTTATTTTGTCAATGACATAAATGCATATGTTAACTTGAGTTGTTGCAAGGCTTAAAAACAAATACATGCATCAATGTATGCATACATACGTACATATCACACATGTACAAGAGGAACAAACAAATACTTATACATTACCCAATAAACACAGGATCTGTAGTTCTTATGACATATATATATGAAAAAATTTCTGACGACTCAAGCATCGCCAATACGCATCCATCTTTTTTTGAAAAGCCTTCTAATCCTAGATTAGTGATCTGCCTAACAATTGAACATCTAACGAACATCACCTTTGCAAGGTATAATTGACTCAAGTAAAACTTAGAGACACAATTAACTCAAGTATTGAAAAATACAGACGCACGTGCGGTTTGTGTCGATCGCTCTTATAATCGTATATAGATCACCATTTTAGCTAATTAAGGCGTAAATCTTTGGTCCTCCAGAAAGTTTTCAAAACTAATTATTTTAGCTTAACTATTTGGTTCAAGGAAAGAAATGTTTAAAAAATACCTTCGTGATTTGCGATCTTACCTTTACGACAGCTGGCCAGTGACATTGGAAATGTGTAATCAATGTTTTACCTATCAACGTCTTAACTCCAGGCCAAGAAATCGAGCAATGTTTATTAGATAATTCAATAGATCTTCAGGACTAAGTGAGCTATAATTGTACTAGGAGTTGAATATGCAGGTCAATGGTTTGCGATGTCAAAGTCAATACGAGACAAGAAGAGATTAAGCCTATTGATCCTTCCCGATCTCTCTTGTGTCAGAACTTCTCTTGTAGATCGCTACAAATTCTGTTCATTGTCAAAGGATCTTGCACATACCCATGTATACTTTGTTCATGTACACGAATATCCTTATCGGTGTTGACTTCAATTGTGTAATATTGAAGTTAGAATGATTCATATTTTATTTTCTATATCTTTTAGAAGCCAAACTAAACTTTATAAATTGCTTTTCTAAATTAAGTTTTTTTTCAGAACGTACGACGAATTTTCATCGCTCATCGAATGTTAGTTCTTTAGTTTTTAATAACTCAAAACATCACACATGATACTTTTTAAATTTGGTCTGTAACTTATAAAAGTTCAGAACGGTCTTAGACTCTTTAAATCAATAATCGACAACATCCTCCCAGAAACAAGTAACAAACTGCTTAAAGCTCAGCAGAATGTAGCTTCCGATAAAGAAAGGTCTTGATGCTTTTCATTTGCAATTTGAAAAAATGTTCCTCATCATTGGATTTTCAATTAAAATTGTTTACTGGGTTTCCACTAACCGACTGACAATAAACACTTGATATGAAATCGTTGTTGCATTTTATAAAACTCTTAATGCCAGTTGCCATATAATATGATATATAATGTTAACAACATGCACACACATACATATGTATCTATAGAAATGTCCTTTAACAACATCAAACTGTAACAACGACAACAAATAAATATACAATGAATATTCTGCAGCTGCTTTTTTTCCACATTTTTCAGCTATAAGTACTTTTAGAGCTTTTTTTTGCATACGTAAAGGCAAAGATATGCAATGTGTTGCAACAACAAAAACAAAAATATTACAACTTGCAAGTAAAAAAAGAAAACATGTAAAATTACACTGTGAGTTATATTAATGGAGATATGGAAATAGGAAATTGTTGAGTTTGGGAAATCAATGAAATTTATTTCGATATAACCGATATGTAAAGTGTAATGCCCCTTTAAAGAGATCACAATCATGGTCTTCTTCTCCAAAAATCTGTATCCAAAATTCAAACTTTAAGTATAGACTTTTTTATGTAAATCTGGTTTTAAAGATTATTTCAGATATCGATTCATAAACTGACCAAAATCTACTGATATCAGATGTCATATATTTTTTATTATAACTTAGAGCTTTTTCCCAAAATTCTATTGCAGTTCACGCCACAATAGCTTTATTCACTTCACTCGTAAAAACTCACTAAACGTATCGCATACAAATATGTTTTTATATATATATTCCTCTTATAGGTTTATTGTATCAACATTTGTCTATGTATGTTTTTGGTATGAATATATGAGTGTGTATATGTGTTTATGTCACCCGTCAACATACAACAACATGCCTTTGCATAAAATCGGCAAATTGTTAAAGGCTCTTAAGCCGTTTATTTGTGTTTTGTTGTTGCTATTGCAACTGCAATTTATATTATTACAAGTGGCCGGGAAAGGGGTTTGGAGATCGTTTTTTGGAGAGGTTGAAGTTACTTTTTCATATTGTATACATTTGTAACAGAAAAGAAAAGAAAAAAAACGAAAATGTTGCAAGTATTTCATTCCTATTGCCGCTGCTGCTGTTGCAAGCCGCTTAACACTATTGCAATTATTAAGAATTTTTCGAGTCTTTTACATGAATATTTTTTTTTGCTTTGATTTTTGTTTCATGTGATTTTTTTGTTTTTGTTTTCTATAAGTTTACGTGATTGTTGCAGTATATTTTATGTTTTTTTTTTTGTATCCTTAAAAATTCCAGTTTTTCTACATCTAGGGAAACCTTGTAACCATTTTTCACTGTAGCATGTGTTGTTGTTTTTCTTTATTGTAATGACAAAATGAAATAATTGAGAATGCGACTATGAGGAATAGTTAATGCCCTTGTTAAAAAACAAGGGACATATCACTCCCCCAGAACCTAAAGGAGTCTACTTTAGTCTTTCTTCATTAATTGTATTATATATCGATCAAATTTAGATTGGACATACCAAAAAATGTATCAGAGAAGAGAAGATATTTTTTCTTATAAAGTTCAGATATTGGTCTATATCTTTATTCAATTTTGCTAAACGTGAGATAAAAATTTTTGATAAATTTTTTTACATACGAACTATTGGTTCCATGGCCTTAAATAATTTGTTTCTTACTGTGATCCACGTTAAGTCAAACTGATTCCACCATCCATCACAACTTAAAATATTGCAGGGTTATGGAAAATTATAAAAATTCACAGACACACACACAAAGGCACACGCACACATATTGCTTAATGGTTAAAGAAATTGAAATCATTACATGTTGCAGGTGGAATTCATATACAGATGTCTGTCGTTTTCTTGTTCACTAGTCTTGTTTTGTTTTTCTCGTTTTTTTTTTATTTTTTTGTATCTTTCAGGAATTTTTTAACTTGGCAACAGTCCTAAAGAGCAAAAAAAGCAACAAACAACAAAAAAAACTGAATTGAAATTGATTTCACACTTTAAGCAGGAGTAAATTATTTGCTTTACTTCTTTCATCTGCAAGATTTTTTTTACAAAAAACAAAAAAACTTGAGTAAGTTTTTCAAGTCCCAAGGCCACGTAAGTTGAAAGTAATTTATATAAAAATTTCAAAAATTTATTTATTCATTAATTTGCAATAAAAAAAGGAAATTCAGAAATAAAACAACTGCCTGTTTTTTGTGTGCTTAAGTTCAATAGGGTGCTATGATTTTATGCTAATTATACTAGAATTTAATTCCATTTATCTGCCGAATAATGAATTTATAGAAGGTGCGCCTTGCCGCCCTTATAAAGTGGGTGGTATCCCTCCTCATGGTCCTATCCATCCTACATTTTGGCCAGTAAGAAAGATCCTTTGGAAAGTAATTGGAACCATTTTGAATACTCCCGCTTTTACAATTATTTAGATATTCGATAGTTAATATGTGCTTTGTTTGGGAGTACCTTTCCCCTTGATCTTACCCGTCCTAAAGTTTGATCAGTGAAACAAATTCTTGAGAAAGTGATTGAGGTATAAAAATGAGAACTATTGCTGTTTTATTTCTTTAGATATTCGGTAATTAACATTTTATTTATATGGAAGCTACCTCTCCTTATTCTGTCCCTCCTTCATGTTATCTAGTAAAACTGTTCCTTTATAAAGTGATTGACACCAAATTCGAAAGTACTCGCTGTTATAGTTCCTTAAATAATCGATGATCAATATTTGCCTTATATGAGGGCTACCTCTTCTCCTGATCCTATCCGTTTCACATTTTGCCTCGTAAAAAAGTTCCCCGAAAAGGTTATTGGGTTAAATAATTTCTTGAAACTTTTTCCAGCTGTCAAACCATCGGTGGTTTCACTGCCGACAATCACAATCTCACGTAAAAGTATTTTCTTCTAAAAACTTTAAATCAAATATTGGTTCATGATTTTGGAGAGGAACTCACGGTCAAATAGGGTAAATAAGGAGTAAGTTCAACACACTTAAAATATTATACAAAAGTCCGTCGACAAACTGCTTCCAATGGTATTAAAAAGTTTTGGGAGAACTTATCTGTTGTTTGAAAACCTTATTCAGGTAGAAGGAATGATCAACATGATCTTTCAAAGCCAAAAAAATAGAAAGCACTTTCAAAAGAGCTCCAAACACAACCGGTACGAAAGCTGTCCGATTAGCTCAGTGCTCAGATTATTTGTATATAAAGAAAAGTTAAAGGCAATGCAGGTTAAAAAACATAAAATGTTAAAGAGCTTCCGACTGGAACGCTGCTAAGAATTTTAAGGCCAAGAACAGAGCTCGGAAATTGAATTCAAGTTTTCTAAAAAAATATTATTATTATTTAGTGGATGATGAAACATATGTTCTGACAGAATTATCGCAACTTCCTGGTCAAAAATTTAATGTTGCTGATGCTCGAGTGAACGTTTAGGACCCAAAAGTATTCAAAATTTGCCAAAATGTTCTTGAAATGTACTTATAAAATATTATAACGTTTTATACTAAATGCAAAAATGGACCCAGCCACGTTTTAATATTTCAAGAATTCTTATTTTAGGGAAAATATGACAACGATTGAAAACCCACTGTGATCTAATAGTAAAACCTAATTCTCTAATTTTTGGAACTGCAGAATATTTTTAATGAAATTTCACATTCGTAAGGTATATTAAAATTGATTTGGGAGAGAATGAGTATCGGGTATCGGGGCGGGAGTTAGAATTCTAAATTTGATCACTCCGAGTACTGAAAAATGCCAAATTTCATTCCAAAATTTCATTAATAATTTCATTAAAAAAACTACATGCAGATACTCACATTGAGTCACAGGTCTTACACAATTACTCAGCCATTTCACGTAGGACCGTTATACATACATATTCATTAAACGAGTGGAAAAACAATAATAATTTATAATTCATTATTCAATTACTTCCTACTTATAATCATTGCTATATAATTTATATCCCACTCGAACGATCAAGAGATTAAATTTTCGCACGCCTTGTCATTCAGTGATTGTTACATTATAAATTATAAAATTGTTTGTTTTTTATGAATGAAAATCTATTCTAAAGAAAATGTCATGCATTTTTCATATCTCTTTTGTCTTTTGATTCAAAACGCACCTGATTTTCTTGATTTCTTTATGAAGACAATAAATTTCTCAATGAAATATTCTTGCAATATAAATTAGATAATTGAGTCAGGTAATTTATTGTCATATTGAATGAGTTTTATGAAAGAAAAAAGAAGAAGACATGTTTTTCTTTAAAGAGAAAAATTTAAAAGACCGGACATGAGATTTTGTGGTAAATTGATTTCATAATCTTTATCATTGGCACCACAATTAACAGCTCAATCAATAATAAACATTATGGTCCATTTAATAACTAAAACATTTTCCTGAAGTCACATTCACATATGAAATAGAAAAGGAAATAATAAAACAAATACCGACAAATGACTTCAACTGAAAACGATGAGAAAGATACGAAGCATTAGGGAGGAGGAAACGTACACTAAATTGAGTTGTTGCCAAGAAGAAAGAAATGTATAAATATACCTTTAGGAATCAGGTTACACTACCAAAGGCCAAACAATGTCAGTCAGTGATGATGTGAAAATATTCAGACAAAAAAAAATCATAACCGCTGCTAATAAAATGGTTTGAAATTTAGCTTCAACTCAAAATAACTAAATACATTGATATGTACAGCTGTGTTCATAATAATAGCACCACTCACAAGTCACATTTTTGTTGCTAATTTGTGTTTTTCTTCATGAATATTTTCATCCACAATTTTGTAGTCTCATTATTCAAATTATGTTCTCTAATACCGAAATAGGAAATATTATTGTATAATCAAATAAAATGATTCGAAATACCATAACCTACAAATTTAAAGTAGGGAGACCATGAAAAGTCCCCCTCTTAAGTACTCCGCATGAATCCAATAGATTAAAGTTTGCTAAAACTTATTTGGCATATTGAAAAATGGGTGTAGTGTTCTGTGGACCAATGAGTCTAAAAAATATTTTTTTGTAAGGATGCACTCAGCAAGGAATATATTTAAAAAATACAACAAAAACTTGCAAACACGAAGATTTTAGTGTTATAATAGGGAGGTGCTCTTCGTTAATGACCTAAGACCCGTTTACTGTATTAAAACTATTATGGATGTGTCAGAATATATGAAAATATTAGACGAAATAATGCTACCGTATGCATCAGAGGAAATCCTACTGATTTGGACTATCAAACAAAACATTGCTCCGATACCAGCAAAATTGCTTAAAAGTGGTTTCAGAACAATGGATTCACTGTAATGCAAAGGCCTTCCCAGTCCCCCGATGTAAATCCAATCGATATTTTGTCTTCATACGTATAAAAGAAGGGGCGGTAATTAAACCAATCAATAATAGCGACCTATGAACCACTATAGAGCAGGTATGGAACCCTGGAAAGGTGCCAGAATCGGGTGTTATTTGGCTGTTATAACTTACTAATAAAATATTTCAAAATTCTAAGAAAAAACAGTAAGATCAATTCGCTTTTTTGTTATAGATCAAACTGGGTGGTGCTATTCTTTTGGCACCAAGTTTTATCAATACTTCTTCAGTATCTTTTAAACTTATTTCTGATTTTATTAACTCATAAAAAAGGAACAACTTTTTGTTCAAATGGCTTATATAACTTATTAAAGAAAATGTATGTATGTGGTGCTATTATTTTGACCGCAGCTGTATGTATATACAACAATTTGCCATTTAGTCTATCTGTCAGTTCAGTCAGTGAGTCTTGAAATACACATTAACAGAGGATGGATATGACTGGGCAAAAAATGAATTCATAAGATAAAATTATATAGAAGAAAATCATATTGTTTATATCTAAATTGCAAGATATTTTTACAAATATCAGTCAATAATAATATTTTTTCTAAAGACATTTTTATATCATGTTTATAATCGGAGATGGCAGAACATTTGCTGCTTCTTTTATTTCATTTATTCGTACAATCATTTATTCTTTTGTTTGTTTTTATGTTTATTTCTTTTATTTTTTTTGTGCCCTACACCACCGAAGGTGTTTGGGGTATTATGGGTTTGAGCTAATGTTTGTAACATGCAGAAAAAAATGATGTTACCCCTCGACTCAGAATCATTTTCTAAATCGACTAAACGATATATGTCCGTCGGGCTGGTTGTCAATGTAAACATTGTGAACAGTCTACAGGTGTCATCTTGAAATATCTCGATGAAATTTGGTACATATTATTATAATTTTGGACGAAACCTTTTGAAATTACCTATGTTCAATCCAATATTTCAGGTACCCCCCATACAAATGTTCTTCCAAAAAGGGTTTAAGGTTATAAAACACCTCAATATAAAGTGATTTGAACAAAATTTGGCACAAGTAAGTTTTATAATATTTCACAATATTCAATATTCAATTCTTATAGGTCTCGTACAAAATCCTTTCCAAATATCACTTTTGAGATTAAGATAAATGTAAGTAACAATCGCTGTGCAAAAATGGACGAGGGTCGGTTCATAATTTTTTGTCGGTCTCATTAAAACCTCCTAGAAAAAATCATTTTAAAACTCATTAATTTTACAATAAATTTTAATGTCACAATAAAGTTCTGTAATCAATGTCATTAATTTTTGTAACTACCATTTTTAACCGACGATGTGGTGTAGGGTATTGGATATTCTTACTTGTTTTATTTTTTTGCTTTTATTATTGTATAAATTTGAAATCATTAAATTGTATTGATAACTTTATAAATGAACTTGTAATTGTATTATTTTGTTTATATCTTAATTTATCACAGATCAAACTCTTTTTAAAGTGTTAATGAGTCAGTAGAAATGTTTATAAACAATTAAGGAAGAAGTGGGAAACTTTTATTGGATTTTCATTATTTAACTTTTTAGTCTAAAATAATTTTGTAAATCTGATATCCCTATTAGAAAATCCGATTGGTAGATTTCGAGCAATTTAAGAAATTCTAGGAATTAGAGAATTTTACAGGATCAAAGATCAAAAGACTTTTGCATGAAAAAAGTTACTCTTTCACAATTTTTATGCCAAGCTTAAATAAAATAAGACTCTTAGAAGACAGACTAACGTCATTAGGTACGAAGTGAACCCTAGAGATGCGAAAACAGATTTTCATATCAAAGGTCATATAATTGTCTGTATAGTTCATACTCATAGAAAGAAGTTTGTATTCATAGAAGAAGAAAACCAGTGGTCATATTTTTGAACATGTGAAACTTGTGGATAAATTCGAACTTTATTAAGGTCTTATGCTTTTTTGTAGGAACGATTGGAACTTGCATACGAAATTAATGTTAAAATATAATTAACTTCCATCTAAATAACATAAAGAATGTTTTGAAGACATCAGAATGAATTTGAAACAAATCTATTCACATTTGTTGTACTATTTTCCTGAAAAGTCCTTACCGCATCAAACGTGTCAGAAATGTATTCAATCGACTAACACATAACCAGTTAGGTAGGGTATATAACAAGACAAGTTATGCAAGTTGATTAGAACTCTATTAAGTTTAAAGTGGATTGATCAATAACTTAAAGTAGTTTGTTCAAATAAAACTTAAATTTGATTACGATGAGTAGAACTTTATTTATTTACAAAAAAATCTATTCATAACCTCAAATCCATTCAGAACAGTTTTCCAAAAAAATGAGATCGAAATATGCCAGAATCTCTTATTTCACGAGAATATTATGAGTTTGAATGTACAGAGGTGTCTTAATTAGGAACCAATTTAGGACTGATGTGATCAAGATGAATCTGGCTGCAATTCTGATTTTGTATTGTCTGTCTCAATATTGTAATACAATAACACATCGGGAGCGTAACTCCCTTACACCGATTTTGGTTTAAACTACAGCAAGTACGAAACCCTGTTGACTAGCCCAAATTGAAATACCCATTCGATATCAGGAGCTACAGATTTCCGTACTATCAGATTTTAGTCTTTGTTGAATCTTCGAAAGAATTTATCTTCCAGTTTCGGCACCGGACAGTCTGGATGTTGTTTACCATATCTGATCAAAATGCTGTCCCCCATTTTCCCTAATATATGCAATGTTATTTTGAAGATATAGATATAGAGGCCCTTAACAGTTTTTGTTAGTTCAGTGTTTAGTATAACACTTCCTAAATGATTACGGAATGAAATCGCGTTGCTTGAGATAGTGGGAGTGATCCCTATCTGGTTGTCGTGCCTCATAATTGTTCGATCGTGAAATGTGAGGTAAATGTGAAATAATAATTTTCTAACAAGTGTTCATTTAATGAAATCAGATTAGAATTATTATATACCGATTCTGGAGATGAAAGACGCAGACAAATTTAATATAAGACTTTTAAGAAAGAAATAAAAATTTTAGATCCTTCTTGTCTATATTCTCAAACAAAATTAAACAAATTAAAATTTTAAACCGGCATTTTTATAAGGCTGGTATATCAGCAGGAAAAATATGCATATTATCAGCTAAAACAATCGTTTTGAAAAGATAATTATCCTCTTCGGATTTTTGAACTGTTATGAACTTCTTTTTAAAGATTTTTTTTCTAATATTCCAAATTGGAAAGAGAGAGAAGAAAGAGCAAATATTTCCAAATTTATTAACGCTCCATTTGTTTATGATATTTTACACTGAGAAAAAAGGAAATACGAATAAAATACAACTTTCAGCTGCAAAAAGTTTCAACATCAATAAATCAATTTAGCTTTAATGTAAACACAACAAGATTTAAAGGGAAAATATTGAGAAAAAATAACATAAAATCATGATAAATGTTATAAATGTTTTAACAAGATTAAAAACAAGGTGTAGTAAATAATATCTACAAGTATAAACACTTGTAGAAAAATCAATGAATAAAAAATTTAAAAGAAAATTTCAACTTCTTCAAGTGAAAACACACACACAAGAAAAAATATCGTTTATCTCTAACACATGGAGACCTATAAATATGGACATAAGAAAAGATAGATAAACGGACGGACGAACCAATGGACGGATTGTTAGATGGTTGGAGGGACCGAACGATAAATAAACAAATATTTATATAAGCAGCTCTGGCAACAACAACAAACATAAATGCAACTTGAAGTATAGTTTTAAACAAAAATAACAACAACAAAAACTTTTATCAAGATAATAAATTTTATTGAAAATTAACAAAAACAAAATTAAATCTATTAAATTTTATTTTTTTAAACTTCTGTTCCAAAATTAAAAAAAAAATATTGGATGGAACTAAATATTTAGATAAATACTTTCCATTTATTAACACTTATTTAAAGAATTAATTACCAATAAAATTATAAAGACTTTAACAAATCATGCCAAAGGTCTTATAAAAATATAAGAAGTGAGATTGAAAAATTCTTAACATACATATATATGTTACTAAAAACAGAACAACTAAACATATAATCGAAATTCTTTTATTTTATTGAGATTATTATTACAATTACATAATTAATTAAATATTAAATTACAATTAATCACTAGCAGCGTTGCTAATTTAGCTATTTAGTGGCTAAATTTAGCAATCATTAGTCTCGTTTAGCCAAAAATTTATTTTTTCCATTTAATATTTTTTAGCCATTTTTGACACCTTTTTTATGTTCTTCAATTCTCTTTTAACAAGAGCATAACATAACTCACTGGTCTAAAATTCGAGCAGATTATAGTTCTTGTGCCGTAGTGACGGAATACCAAGTCAGCCAAAAAATTTGTCCACTTATTATGAAGTTTAATGAATGGAATGTTTTTTAATCTTTATTAGTTTTACCTTTTCCGTGCACTGAGCTAAACGGGCTGCTTTCCTACCAGATGTGTTGGAAGATCCATTGAAAATCCTTTCTAATTGTTTGGCTTTAGAAACTTCATGTCGACCATTGCTTCCACCTCAATTAGGTTTTTTATCCAAGGTTCTCCCAGTGCAGTTTAATAACATTGAAACAGTTTGATGGCAGACCTTTGTATGCTTGACAAACATTTTGTAGAACCAAGTTAAAATTTTTAATAATTTTAGAACGCACTTTTTTCTGGGGACTCATTTTATTCAGATTAACAATATATTCATTTTTTCAAAATTAAACATAATAACTGAAATGTTTTGCAAAGGCAACTTGATCGAAAAAAAAACAAATAATAGTTAAACGTTAATGAAAAATATGTGTTAAAAATTGTTCGATCTCAATCCTTATGCATGTGTTTTTTATGCCATTTATAACTTCAGTTTTTATACTCTACCCCACTATAGGTGGTGGGGGTATTGTGCGTTTGTGCTGATATGTCAAATTATACGATGATTGATCCATAATTTCTTATTGGTCCCATATAATCACCCTTCCAAATATTACTTTGAAACTCATAATTCGTATTGTAAAATTATTTAGCCAAATAAGAGATAAATGTAAGGCAAAACCGTTCTGCGAAATTAAATGAGAGTCGGTCCATAATTATTTCTCTAATTCCCATATAACCCTATAGAAAAAATTCCCTTTTTAATTTCTCAAAATAAGCATAATAAGGAGAGCCAATTATACGATGGTCGTTCATAATTTTTTCAAATTTTTCACAATCACCAATGTATTGTAGGGTATTTAGTAGTCGGGCTTGTTACTTGTTTACTCTCTATTTTGTTATAAATTACAGGAATTGTTTACATTTCAGTGATTATTTTATCTAAACATTCTTTTTTGGGGTTAACTAACTAAAGTTGAGTTAATTTAACCCTTGACTGTATATTTTTCTAAGAATAACGAAAGAAGAAATATACAAAATAATTAAAATAGATTTATGGGCATTTTAGCTGATGTTTATATACATAAATACATACATAAATATAATTATATAACAAAACAATCTAATAAATTCTATTGTCTAATTATAAAAATTCCTTTTCACAAACATATGGCGCTAAAAAAAAAACAATTTAATGAAAGAAAATTTATTCAAATTAGAAACATATTTTGTGAATCCACTTCTTTGGAAAAAGTTTTCATAATTGAAAAAATAATTTAATTATTTCTAATTTCAATGGCTGAAATATTCGCAAAAAGACTTAAATTAACAAGAAGAGGAAGAAGTCTAAAAAATGACAAAGAAAACTTTATTAAAAAATATGAAATATATTTATTTGCATTCTAATTCATTATTTCATTTATTAATTACAAACTGCTAAAAATTAACTATTTAGAGATTTCCAACATGATCTCCATTTATGGTACAAATCAGTTCAGTTCAATTGAGTAACTGCAAAATTTAAGATTTCTCTAGCCTTCTAAAAAAATGTCTTCAATACGAAATTGTTTCGCCATTTTTTGGTCAAAATAAACCGATTCTGCAGGAAATGTAAAAAAAGCCTTGATGTTATTCGCGAATATAACTGATGCAAATATTGAACGAAAATTTGCATTATAACGCTCTATTTTCATTTTCACATACATTTTTGATTTCAGTGTGACCACTTTTCACCAAAGTCACAGAAAGATTCTTAACAGTTCAATCTTAATTATAAATAACGAAAATGTTTGTGAAATAACACAGTAATGGCAACTGAACCAGAACTGAATTAGAACTGAACTAGAAATGAACTGAAACTGAACTAGAACTGAACCAGAACTGACCTAGAACTGGCATACACCTGACCCAGAAATGAACTAGAATTGAACTTGAACTATAACTGAACTTGCATTAAACTGGATCGATCAGAAATGTTAGCTGATGATAAACCATACGAGAGAAATTTGACCGCACAATTTAACGATGCAATCCGAAAACATTAACAATTTACATAAATTTTCTCCAGATATATATCGAATCGGTTCAGTTAAAAAAATGTATTGTCAAAATTGGGCTTTAGAGACCAACTTAATAATATTTAGTGACGAATACCATATACAAAAGGAGGCAGATGTTAATAGGGCAAGTTTGAGATAATAGTTATGACAAACTAAAGGTTGATATTCGTCCGAAATTATGATGTAATTAAAATTCTACAATCGCAATTTCGACTGAACATCTGTAGTGAAGTAAGCTGTTTTATTAACTAACCAATGTTTGGATACGTCTCCCAAATATTTTTTTAACATAAGCTGCAAATAGACAATAAAGACTAATTGATTTAAAGTCCAGTTTACAAAATTATTTTTCTTATGTTTGAAAAAACAATCGGCTCTAAAATATCAGTCGCATAAAAGCATATAATTCATAGATGAGACCTGTCACAAAAATTTGATGGTTATAAGCCAACTTGGTGCTGGTCGAATGCGGTCACTGTTGATGGATGAGTCATAACCTGAATTATGATCAATAAAGCGTAATTGAATTAAGACGTTTTTAAAGCGAATAATAACAGATGATAACATTTAGTATATTGATAGAAGTTAAGGTTATGTCTAATTTAGAAGAGAGTTATCTATAGTACATTTATACTATCTGGTAAATTTATAAATACAGATTTCTATTGCTCAAATCTCAAAAGTTTCACAAAATATCCATGAAAACTGTATAGCAATAGAAATGTAAAGCTCTTCGAAATGGTTCAAAAGTTCATAGCTCAAAAACGGTAAACATATAACTTATATAAATCGTAATGCTATTAAAAGCCCTCTTAATTTTCTTAGGCAATTATCTACTTATCACTCAAGATACTTACGAAAATTATAATATTTCAAAATTTAATAATAAAATTCAGACAACATACCTGTAAAGAAACAAAAAAGAAATAAATAATAATTACTATAAAAAATTATAATTATAATTGTAATTCATATTAGAAGACGTAAATTGACATTGATATATCACCACCTATTTCATGACAAGATTTTAATCTATAAAAGTTGACCCATTTCAAAAATAATAATAAAAAAACAAAATTATAACCTCAAAATAACTATAAAATTAACCCTTAATATAATATTTACATTACAGTTGGCAAAGCCGTACATTATCTTAACCTAAAAATGTTTTCTATATACTTACACATTATTACTTTAATTATCTGCTTTTAAAAATTTATATGGTCTCAGTTAAATAATAATAAATTCCTCAGAAATGTGTAAAAAAGATCATAAAAATCTCTGAAATATTTCGTTTGGTGTCATTTTTTTGTTATTCAAATATTTATGATGAAAATAATAATTTTTATGTTTTTTTACTAAATATGCAGGTTATAAAAATATTAAAATTTTACATTTTATAATAGAAATTTGAAAGAAAAATAATATTTTAGTTTGATAAATGAAAATTTAATTATGATAATGGATCTGAAAATTAAACCCACCCACATAATTAAACACCTGTTAGTTAAATATTAAACGCCTCAAAATTTAAATGGACATTAAAACGTTTATTAATTATTAAATTTGATATTTTTTCGAAAACATTTTAAAAATATAAAAAATTATTAATTAAAAAAAATTAGATTTGAAAGTGGTCAGATTACACAAATATTTGATGAGATAAATGTGATAGGGGAAGGGAATGAAATGAAAAATTTAAGGAGAAGCAAAGTTTTAAATTTGATTATTCAAATTATCACTAAAATATCGAAAAATATTTATTATTATTATTATCATTATTGTTATTATTATTATTATTATTATTATTATTATTATTATTATTATTATTATTATTTTGATAAAGTTGCCTTTGTAAAAATGAATATATTTCTTATCTAATAAATATAAGTGATCAGAAAAAAGTACGTACTAAAATTTTTAAATATTTTCAACAAAACCCAACTTGATTCTACAAAATGTTGGCCAAACATTTAAAAGTCGGTATTCAAAATTGCCCGGAGAGACATTAAGCTCTTGTTAAAAAAGAATTGGGGAGAAGATAAAAGGTGTCCAAAAGTGTGATAGACAGAGATGAAATATCTTTTCGAGCAAAGTGGCAGAAAGCACTATAAACATAAGTTGTTATTAACATATATGTATGTTGAAATTTTTCAATCTCATTACCTATTTAATTGAAACATTATTAAAATGAGATCTTATCTCATCAAATTTTTGATGAAATGAATTTTTGAAATTAAATGCCCTTTAGATGGTTAATGGTTCATTATCAAATTTTATTTATTATTAGAAACATCTGATCTGCCATTTGATCAATGTACAGTTTCTGACTCTTTTTTTAATGCTTCAAACTATCGAATCTTTCAAAGAGTTTAATTTAAAAAAAAGAGTTTTATTTTTTTATCGCTCTTTGAACAAGAGTTTAATTCTAAAAAATCAAAATGATAAAAATCAAAAAAGAACAAAATCCAAAAAAGAATACTCTAATGTGTAACAGTGAAAAATGTTTTTTTATTAAGCTAAAAAAGGATTTTTGTATGCGTTTACTTTTGTTGTGTGAATTTTTGTATGTTTTTGTTTTTGCATTTTTGGTATAAAACAAAAACAATAAGTTTTATTGGGGAAAAAAACATTTTAGTGTGCTTTTCAACTATTTCGCAATTTTGAGGAGTCAAAAATAAAAATCTTTTTTTTTTTTTGATCTTCGCTAAAATAAAAGTATTTCTTTTCCCATTTTGCACCGAGCATAATCTCCTCAAGGAAGAGAAAAATAAAAATTATTAAAAAATATAAATTTTGCTCCGAATTTTCCATACTCTGCATTTAATTAAGGTTCAAATTAAACAAATATTTGATGAAATAAATTTAGTCAGAAAATGAATTAAATGAAGAATTTTAAAGTGGAAAAACTTTATTAATTATTAAATTAGTTGCATTAAATAATCTCTAATAAACTGAAACTGATCTTATCAGATCGTTTTTAAAAAATTTCAGATTGTGCAAATATTTGTTGAAAAAATTATGTTACGTTTAAGTTTAAAAAGTGCTTTTATATAATTTTAACAAAAATTTTCAATATATTTTTTAACTAAAATTTTTTTCAGATTTCTAAAAATATATAAACATTTAACAACATTCTTTATGTCAATGTCACCGGAAATTTTGTATTTATTTTACAAATACACAAATACTCGTCTGCATTTTTATACCCTCCACCACTACAAATGACGAAGAGGATTTATTAACTTTGTCATTCCGTGTGTAACGCTAAGAAGAAATAATGTCGGTCTTCATAATGTATATATATTCTTGCATCAAAGCAAAATCTGAGCCGATTTAGCTATGCCCGACGGTTTGTCATGCTCTCATTCATAACAATTGACAGAGGTCAATGATATTTGCCTTAAGTATTTGTTACAGACCTGAGGTTTCCTGTTGAAAACCAGCAAAATCAGTTTAGTGCGTTGAAAGATATAGACCGACATCTGAGGCAACCTCTATGTTCAAGCGAAGAACTTTCGTAAAATCATCAATTATTTTACGTCATAATATAATGTTATATGTACTTCATTACCATTAAAAAAAAATACTTTTATAAATACGTTTGTGAGTTTATGTATGAGTTTGTATGTACGAAACATAACGTATTTACTTAACACTCATTTGTGGGTGGAGGGTATTGAAGAGTCGGCACAGCCGAATGTAGTTTTCGTACTTGCTTTTTTTGTCTTATTTTTTCATTTTTCTTGTCAACATCTAATCTAAAATAAAACTAATTGCATTTTAAAAGACAGAGAAAAAATATTATTTAGACAAAATATCAACCACCAAAATATATCTATGTATCTACACATCATTAATCCGTTGGATATAGAAACCGTTGAACACCAACAAACTAACAACCTACACAGACCAATCGTTACAGAATGCGAGCTGCCTGCTGTCAAATGCATTTAATAAATGTGAGAGCAAAAATCTATTTCGTGAATTACATATATAAATATATATTGTTTTTGGTGTTTTTGTATTTACAACAATAAATTTATATTTGGTAATATATTATTTAGTTTAATTTAGTTAAACATTTTAAGATTTGATTATATTTTTCTTTTGAATTTTTGCTGTCAAGAGCAGAATCATTAATACATAAATAATTGTCGTATAAATATGGAACCATGTGTTTTAAAGAATTGAGTAATATTTAAGTCAATAAGGGAGGTGTAGAGGTTAAAAATATATCTTTTTTGGGTTAAATCAATTTTGGGTGGAGAATTGAAAAATAAACAAAATAAATTTATCGTTGGAAAAATACTAAAATTTAGCGAATTCCTCAATCATCTCTTTTAAATTTTACGATATTGATTTCGTATTTTCTGAATGCTAAAAGTATCTGGAATCTTTTTGCCTATAAACTGTCAATTTAATTAAAATATCCATAAATAAAAGTTATGAAATTAATAAAGAAAACTTTAAAAAAATCGGTGGAAATATATAAATATTAAACTTATTCCTAAGTAGATAATTGGATTGAATAGAAGAGACCTCTTAAAGACTTATTGTTACCAAAATGTCCAGTGAGGATGCTCATCATTTTGCTTAGCTTACTTTTCCCTTTTTTCTCATCTGGGTTACCTAAGAATATCTTTGAGATTTGACCGATGCAAGTGCCCACATTTTTTAATTGGTTTTCAAAGCTCTGAAACACATTACACTTTCTAACTATATATTCATTGATTGTTTATCCTGATGGGTTAAGTAGATCATCATCTAATTAGATCAGATCTTTAAGAACGATCATCATTCTATTAAGCTCTATTTCTATTTCAAGTTTGGAATTCTTCTGGTTCTTTATAAGAGTAAATTTTTGATTTTACTGTTCCTAACGGCCAAATATACTCTGAAAGGTATCTGATTTTCTAAGCAATTATGGCGTTTTATGTTGGCGTTTTTGGGTATTTAATCACACCCAGATAATGCAAATCGTTCCACAAAAAGAGAAATTGTTTATACTTTCTCGTAATCTATTAAAGTGGTTACGATAATATCATTGGAATTTAATGTTTTAATCGTAATTTGGCTGTAGATATATTAATCATATTAATCATTATGTAACAAATTCTTTCCGGGTCAAACAATACTTCAGTTTGATGATATGATAATGCTCAGAAGCTGACTGTTTGTATAAGGTTCTCTGAAAATCTACCGGATCTCACCTAGAGAACTGATCCAAAGTTTTCAACAAGCTATCTTCAACGAAAAATGCTTAATTTTAAGGAAAGTTATTTTTACTGATTTCTTTTTGATGCCACATGTTGGCAATTTTAGAACATCGTTTCTCTGAGTTCCAGACCCCTTTCATAGAAATCATCAGTTTATTCAATTATTGAAATATTTTCAAAATTTGTTACGCATTTGAACTTTTCGAAAGCCAAATAATATTTAAAAATTTTTTATAATTTCCTTAACAAAAATTAATTTATTAAATTAATTTTAAAAATCCCTTCAACAGAAAAAATCAACAAAAAAAACGCTAATAAATCTTCACCACAGCACGCACTTTTATAATTTAGATTTAATCGCACAAATAAAAATTATTAAACCAAAGAAACAAACGATTAAACAACTAAAATGGTTTTAATGTTAAATCAACATTAAAAAGACCTCAAAAACAGTTAATTTAAAAAGAAAAGTTAAGAAAAAAATAATTTCAAAAAAAAAAAAAAAAAAAAAAAGAAAACAATAAAATCACAAAAAAAACGTTGCATTAAAAAAATCACCCAACATACCAAAACGTAATAATGTGGTTTGATTAACCAAAAGCGAGTTCAAGACTGGGCAACCAGCAGCCACAAGAACAAAATCCGAAAAAAATAATAAAGAAACAATGAATTACGAACTACAACTTGGCCAAAATGTAATACAAGATCAAACGGTCAGTATGTTTTTGTTGGGTTTCTTGAATTTTGAAGGAGATAAAGTTTTTGTATGTTTAAACCAAAAAAAGAGAGACGATTTCAAAAAATAAAATAAAAATAAAATAAACCAAGAAAAATGGTAAAACCGCAATTTTAATGTGTTTCATTAACGTGACTTTAGAGCAAAAAAATTCTGCGTATATTTCATATATTGCAATCTCTAAACGCTCACAAGATACAGGGTGTGTGGTTAAGAATCGTTATAAGAATAACAGTAAAGAAATGAACTGATTAAGATGTTAAATATTTTATTCATCAAGTTACAGATCCGCTTATGAATACATATACATCCGATTCCGAAAACTTTATCACTTAACACTAAGAGCGACCACAAAAAAATTTTTCGCAAGAAATTGATGTGCATAAAAACTCAATTTATTCGATTCGGCTTGGATGGAACGACTCTGAGGAAACATGGCTAATGGGCCTTATAAAATGTAATTAAAGATGGCGAACACTAATAAACATACAGTTGGAATCACCGAAATAAATAACGAAATATTTAAGATAACCGAACTAAGATGGAAAATGTCACCCAAGTAACAAATAAAACTTCGATCCCTGAATCGAAGTTCTAATTTTTAATTAAAAACAGAGCATACAAGACACGAGGAAGACCAATTTATACCGCTGCACCATCCCCAGAGAAATAATAATTAACCCACCACTATATCACATATAGAGGGCGTTGTTTTAGGCAATAATCCAAGAACGTGACTACAGCTATAATTGATTAAAGGAACTGAACAATAAATACTTTTTGAAATCCTAAATTCATTGAAAGAACTGCGGAAAATTTAAATGTCTAAGATCCATTTGTACATAGTTTTCAATATTTTATGGCGAAAAACGAACGAAGAACAACTAATAAACAATGCCAACTAGAAAAGGATGTTATGGGGGACATAACCTGGTATTCTAGGTCACAAAGAACGAAATCTAACCTGAATAAAACTCGAAATCGTAGTGTTAAATTCGCCGTAGTATTGATAGTATTGATCAAGATAAAAGGCGACTGCTCATAAAGGATGTAGATATCACACCGGAGAGGTGTTTAAAGATTACTGTACTTACATTTTTTCGGGCAAACAACATTTTTTAAATATCTGAGCATTTCGGGGGAAATATTTGACTAATCATAGATATCTTTATTACTTACAAGACATTGCGCTGATAGTAAGATGGTTTTAGACATAACCTAATATTCTGATCACAATAAACATAGTGCAGTACAACTATAAAAGGACATGACTTGTAAAATCGGCAAAAAATTCAGAACTCGCAGTGAACAACTGTCGAACCAAAGAGGTATGGGCAGATTACTTTAGTTGCATGTTTTCGGGCAACAAAAATATATTTTGAATTGAATGTACATGGGAAGCAGACACAAATGACCATTTGCAAACAGTTGCATACAAATTCAATTAACTATTTCAAGAGAAATAAATCTTTAACTGTAAATATTTAAACATTCTGAGTAAACGTTAAGATAAATCCAACAGTTAACTGTAAACGGAATTACACTGGTATGAGTAAATAACTATAAGAGTTTCATTTCAAATAATCTTGAAATGAAACTCTGATAGAGAACTTCTATACTTGAGAAAGAATCAAGCTGGATGTAGACCGTATTAGTCAACCCACGACCACACCAACAACCCACATCTTAGTGTAAAGTAAATCTTGCCGTCGACTATATTCTTAATATATTTTGAAAAGGCATTTTTTAAAGATCCTCGTAATATAATCAATAAATAATATTTTCTATTTTCTTAGCAACATTACATCAGTATTTTAGCCGAGAATAATAACCGCAATCACTTGGAAACAATTTTAGTGACTGAAATAAAAACCGAAAAATCAGATGGAACTCTATATATGAGCGAATATGAATCAATGTCGAAGTAAAAGCAGAACAAAGTTGGACAGAAGTAATGATATAAGCCCACACCATATACATATTCTTTTCTGTCATAATTTCACTCCAATTTGTATGTGAAATTGAATATAACGATTTTACTGCTTCTCAGAATAAAATTTATTTAAAGGTCCAAGTCAAAGAGTTCAAAATTGCTTTTGAAGATTGTGTATCTCATTATGATTAAAGGCGTTTACACTTATAAATACAGCACGTACTTCAGCATTGAATCAATCATTCAATGCAAAAATAAAATAAAGAAAAATCCCTTTTTTTAATTTTAAAATAAAAACAACAACATAAAATTGGCACATAAATATTTACGATTTCACGCCATAAAATTTCGGCGAGTGTAGAATGCAATTAACTGAAATTCACCACAAAATAATAACACGCACATGGAAACAAAATAACAACAACAAAAGAACTTAAAATATAAACATGAATGAATGTTGAGAAGGAAAACAAAAACAGAGTTCCAAAAAAATTTAATACAGCATTTTTATGAAGAAAGGTGTTGTTCCACTTTTACTTTGATTTATTTGGTGACAAAGGAGAAAACAATTTTAAATACATAAATAATTGTTGGTCTTTTTTAAAAACAATAAAAATGTTAAATTCAATTTAAAATATATTTTTTTAATCACAACTTAATTAAAATTTAAAAAAAAAGTAAGAATGCCGTATTCAGCTGTGCCGAATCTTAAATACTCTCCACCACTTACATTATGGAGAAATCAGTTCTCACACTAATTTAACTTATTTTCAGTTATAATTTTGCTTTATAGATAAACAATTTTAATTTAACATTGTTACACAGTAAATACAGTTTCTTGAGAATATTCTCGAAATTTTACTACTTGAAATTTTAGTACATAAAAAACAATTTAAAAATTGATCGTTGTATAATTTTATATATTAAGAGATTCTTATATGTACAATATTATTTCACCACAAACGTAAAAACTTTCAATTTCAGCTAAAACAAATTATTCACTCTTAAATCAATTACGTTCAACGTTAATTTTGCTTCATGCTTTTTTTCTGTGTGTATGAGTTTAAAATAGTCCACCAAAAAGCAATCTATTCACACAAATTTCGGAAAAAAGCCTCTAAAAATCATCTGTGATATATCGTAACATATTCTCTAGAGCTATTGGTACCGAGTCATACATTTGAATGGTTAAGATAAATGTCTGAATTTATATAGAATATGTTTAAGAATAAGCTGTTAAAAATTATGGCCTGATATTCGTCAAAGTAGTTAGAAAAAAATTCCATAAGAGTTATAACCCATTTTGCGAGAAGGGGCGTTACATGGGAGCTATAGAAAAATATGGACAGATAATTTTTAAATTAATAATATTTAAGACAGCCAGAGATAATTGTGTCCAATTTAAAAATAATTGGTCTTCATTTAATATTTTTACATTCTAGAAACTGTTCCCTTGAAGGGGCATTATAAGGGTACTTTGGCAAAATATGGAGCGAAATTTTTCAAAATAAAAATACATTTTAAAGACAGCTAGAAAAACAATTCTTTCAAATTTTAATAAAATGAATTTATTTTTAAGAATTTCATAAGCAAAAAATTCTCTTTCGGGAAAGGGCTACATATGCCAGCTGAGGTGCAAAAAACGGGACCATCACAATCCATTTTTGGGGTTTTCTTATTATATCGGAGTAAATATTAAGGGAAAATTTTTAAGAACACTATTTATAATTGCGTCATATATGACACAGAGATTTTTAGGTGTATCAAAATTTTGCTTATTTTAGCCTATATTTTTTTCTATTCAGCCAATTCTGATGATTTTTGTACGATTCTTAAGTACATATAACTGTATGTTATGGATAATTTTTCTTTAAGTTCATTTTTGAATGAGTTTTAAAATAGAAAAAACTGTTTTTAAATAGGAGGCTGCTTAGGACAATATCAAACAATGTGACCGACTTTTATCCAATTCGAGCTATTATTCAGTGAAAATGTTTCCAACAGACGGACATAGCTAAATGCATTCAGATTTTAATTCTATGCAAAAATATATATATACTTCATGGTGTCTAAGATGATTCTTCTAGGCGTTACACGCAAAATGACAATGTTAATATACCCTCTATCAGCACTTGTGGCGGTGTTTTTGCATTACACCCAAATAATTCCGTACCGATTTAGTAGAGCGAAATTAAAGTGATTAAATGACATTACGACGTGCATCAACAAACACAAAATATACTTGGGAATGTTTGTCTGCAAGTAAGTAACTGTTAACTCTCTCTCTCTCACTCTCTCCGTACAATTATTTTACAAAAATTATATTTTCGTTAATTTGCTTTCATTTCATTTTGCCGCCGTAACCTTTTGCTTTTTCTTTTCTTATTTTTATTAAATCTGCGTTTAGTTTTTTTCTTATTTCATTTTGTTTTTGTATCAACAGCTACAACAAATACAATAATATTTTATTGTTGTTTTTGCGGCAGCAGGTTAACAGTTCACAGGCGCCGCCAAATAATTTTTGTTGTTGTTTCATTTTTTCTCTTATTGTTGCTGTTTACCTCACAAAAACACATAAAACGTGTTTGTATTTTAGTTTACTCCTGAGAGTTTACTTATTTTGTTGTTTTTGTTTTATTTGTATTTATTTAACTCTGGATTTTATTTTTGATAAAATGTTGTTTTTGTTTTGTTTTCTTTTATTTCTTTATGGTAAACAAAGATGTTTTAGTTGTCTTTTTGTTTCTGTTAAAAAGAATTTGACATTTTCGTGGTGAAAAGGTTAATCAGCTGAGGTGTAGAGTTAGTAACGTTGGTTAAAAATAATTTTGGCTATAAAAAAATTAAAAAAAGCAATTGTTTGGACTCGTTATAATAAATAGTTTTTATGAAAGTATGTTTGCATTACCCCCCTCAGGAGCAGTAATAAATGAGATAAAATTTTTGTAAAAAATAAATTGGTCAATTAAGAAATCTGTCAGATTTTGTACAAATGGAAAGTTTGTCTTTTGGAAATTAAATTTCACAAGATATTCAATTCATATTTTTTTCACTCATTGGGATAGTTGGAACAGGATCCACTAAGAAGATAAGAATTCACTGATGATCCATATTTTGGATATCACATTATTTTCCTTTAAATTGTCGTCTTTTAATTATGTATATGTATATTCCTATTTCATCCATTCCATTCCATGTCGAGTCTGGCAGCGTATTTGCTTCAAACTCAATGAACCATAATTATGGTTCATGTGTTGCTCAGTTCAGTCGATATTAAAGGAACCTGCCTTTGTCGTCAAGTTCTAAGTGGACCCTTTTCACACAGGTCGAAAATCTAAGTTTGCAATTCATTTGTGAGTCACTTTGTCGATGATTTCGTTCCACGTTAATATAATGAAGTTTGATATTACAACGTTCCAATGAAACATTGCAAATTTATTACAGCCAACCTTGGAAATCTTAGTAGAATTAATACTGATTGCTCATCGTTGACTAAACCTTCTTAGCAATTTCCTAACAAATAAGCTAATCGATGGAACAGTTCTAAGCTTTTGCAACATATTTATTACTGTCATATTTTCTGTTCTCCGACGGATTTCAGTATATTCGATGATCTGTAAACCTAAAGATAATTATCAATAACGTGCAGACAGCATTGTAATTCCCAAACTATCTTAATAGGATTAAATGTTTTAATAGTAGTGACGAAATACCAGTCCTGCCAAAAACCAGTGTAAACAATTCAAATGTGAGTCACTTTGTGAATGTCTACGTCCTACGTTAATCTAAGAAAATTAGGGAGTTCAAACATCGCAATACTTTCTTACGAAGTATCATCTCCAATATGTAGAAAAAATCATATCTGAGATCATTATCGCTGTGATCTGAGATTTGATTTTTGCAATATTACGCCCGGAAAGAGCTTGGTTAATACGATATATAAGTATCAATGAATTTTTAACGACAACCTAGTGTCGTTATCTTCCTACAGGAACGGTACAGAGAATAGCCGAATGTAAACTGCTACATGAGCAATTTCAAACAAGTTAATAAGGTAAAACTAAATGCTGAACCATAAATCATGGTCTTTGAATGCATATCCTGAGCCACAGAGAACTTGTTGAATAAGATAAATTATATTTTATGAATTTTACCAGAGAGATAGGAAACCGGAATGCCGAACCACAAAACAGTTCATCGAAAGAAGGTTATTTAGAGCATAGATTGGAAATCAGAATGCTGAACTATAAAACAGTTCTTCAAACGAGAAAGAACCTATTGAATATAGTAAATTATGATCAATGAATACAACGAATGGAGGTCAGATTGGGATAAAATTGCTAAGATTGATTGATAAAATCGTAGTTCCAAGTTTTTAAATTTCTATGGAGAATTTGTTTCCAAAAATGGCTTTAAAACCATGGATTGGAAAAAATGCATGAGTTCCATAACAGATATGGAATACTATCATCTTGGTGAAAGCACAACATGTTATGACATTGGTTTGTTATAATTTTATATGGGCGCCTAATCAAGAGTCACTACTCCGTTCGAGGAAGTAAACGTAACGTTAATCACCTTTTCAAGAAAGTCTAAGTCCTTTGCTTAATGAAAATCAAATATAAAGAGGATGATCCAATTTTCAAAACAAAAAAATCATGTTTGCCACAATTAAAGTTATTATTTAGACATTTCCAAAGCCAGTAAGGAAATCATTGTCATTTTCTAGTGGACCAGATAAATACAAATCCAAATACTGGATTTGAAATGTTAAATTCTGATCATTAAATTTTTGGCTCGGGTTTGGAACTTGGTTATAAATTGTAGAAAGTATTAAAATCACGCACAGATACGAAATATACTCAATTGAAAATAACTTCCAAAGACCTGATTTCGCTTAAAGGAGACAAACATTTTATTTGATTGAAATTTGACAATTTCTTAAAGATCGAATAAATTTAAGTATAATGAACTGCAAAAGTCCTTAAAAATAGTTTTCCGCTTAAAGATGGCGCATAGTTGACAAATATATTCATCGAAAATCTATTCATTTATACAATGTACAATGACCCAACAAGGAAGTCAATTAATTACAAATTTTAAAGGTTAGAGAGAATTAAGTAAATGCTTTAACAAAAATTCCCATAAAAATCTAACACTTTTATCAAATCACAAGGACCGTTTCAAATTACCGCAACATTGTAGACAATAAATATCAAACAGGTAAAACTGGATATTGATCTAGCGAAGATACACCCCAGACATTAAGATAAACAGAAATACTTTTAGTGATAACTTGTTTAACAAAAATGATAATTGTATTTCCAATTTTTTCTTTATGTTCAATACTAAATACACAGAAAAAGGCAGATGTTTACATAAATTTTAATGTTTTGTTTTCAGTTTCATCGCATCCTAAAATCGAATCCTAAAGTCGTTGGCTCGATTACGATTTGTGATTGTTACATCGAATTGCATGATATTACTTTAGGTAATAATTCTTCTTTCTTTATTTCGATTTTTTGTCTATTAAAAGAGAACAACCAGAGTTCAACAAATGAGTATTTACACTGAACCAAATGATTTATGTTATATTAACGAAAAATTTTCGTAGAACTTTAACGAAAAAAAGTGTTAAATAAACAAATTTTATTTTAATTCAAATAATTCAAAAAATTTAATTGGAACCAAATTCTCGCTATAGTAGTTTTAAAAATATTCGATAATCAATATTTGCTTTGTATAGGGGCTACTTTTCCCCCTGACCATATCCGTCTTATAGTTTGTCCAGTAAAACAGTTCGTTAAGGAAGTCATTGACACAAAATTTGAAAATTCTCAATCAATCAATATCAATATTTGCTTTTTATGGGGAGTGCTCCCAGCCTTGATCCTTAAAAGTCTAAAATTTTGTAAATTTAACTTATGTATGGT
This sequence comes from Cochliomyia hominivorax, assembly GCA_004302925.2. Taxonomy (NCBI): domain Eukaryota; kingdom Metazoa; phylum Arthropoda; class Insecta; order Diptera; family Calliphoridae; genus Cochliomyia; species Cochliomyia hominivorax. Next base: position 69,686,331 of record PYHX02000413.1, on the reverse strand, counting down.
ATTTAATTGAATAATATTCATCAATATGAGGAATTTATTTTTGAATAATGTGTTATTCATATTGAATAATATTTATTCAAATTACTCGCATTTTTATTAACGAATTCAAGTAGTCATATTGACAATTTTTCATCAGTTTGAAGAATTTACTAAAAATTTAAAAGAATTTTCGTTATGATGACTAAAGGCTTCATTGACTGATATTTAACCTACTTTTCTTCAATTCTACAACGTTTTATGTTTATTTATCTTTTTTTGGTTCAGTGTAGAATTTAACAAAGTATCAAAAAATGAAATAAAGAGAACTAGAAGTCCTTTAAAACAAACTTCGAACTAAAATGATTCGTTTTCCTTTTGTAGGTATTATGATATTGTTGTTGTTGGTGCTATTGGTACTGTTATCATCTAACATCTAACAAATCAACTTCTAATGCATTTTAACCAAGTCGGCTTGTATATAGAAGTTGTATTCGTATGTATGTATTTTTTTGTTGTTTGTCAGAGGCTTACAAATACAAAGAAAAATAATAAAGAAAGAAAAAGATGAGTTTGTAGATTTTTCTATTTTTATGTCTGCTTCACAAGTTTCTTTATTTTCTTTCATTATATCCATATTTGTTTCTTTTATTACAAAAAAAAGAAGACAAAAAAAACTCCAGTGACAACAACAAGGAGAGAAATGTCATTATCCTTTGTATTGAAAATACTTGAGTAAATACTAAGTCCTATAACGGCATCAAAAACAACAACAACAATAGCAAACAAACAATTGCATAAAAGTCTTAATAGTCTTGCAATCATGCAAGGTGCAATTGCTATTTTTCATTTTCTTTCTGTCTTTTATCTTGTAGAGATTTTTATTTAAAAAATCCATATCTTTTACGGTAATCGTATACCCAGAATTATGGATGTACAAATACTTTAGATTCTATTAAAGTCATTCATAAAATATTTCTCTGTCAAGAACAGAAACAAAAAAATGAGAAAGATTTGCATTCTTCTGAAATCTTTTTGATTTTCAGCAGTTAAATATTTAACAACGGAATTTGTCATAGTTTAAAAGTCATTTCCGCTCTTTTCTCTACCTCTTAATTATATCCGATTTAGACAAACATCTTTATTAATAAAACAGTTAAGATCAAAGGCCAAGTTTTTATCAAATTGTCAACAGTTTCGGTTACTACATAGAAAATAATATTTTTAATTAAAATGTACTCATTTGAAGGGGATACAAATGAAAATTCAAAGTGATAATATCGCATATTTGATATAACGTTCTACTGATTCCAAAAAATAATAATAATTCGTATAATTGGTCCTATCGCTATCAAAATCCTTTAAATACTTAATCTTTATTTTAGAGACAGGTATATAATTTTGAATAGTTTGCGCAGATAGATCGTCTGGAACTGATTATCTAGCATCGGGAACGTTACTAAGTTCGTTGTTAGTAATGTAACATTCCGTTATATGAAGTCTTACGCAATCAACGTCATTAAAAAGTAACATCGAATTTATTATACGCAGCGTTGTGGGTTTTAAATATATCATGAAATCACTGACTGCTGACCCTTTCAGTCCTTCTTTTGAGATACCAAGTTTTTATAGAATTGCCATTAGAATATATTTGATCTGTTAAACGAATACTTAACATCCAAACTCAATTCATAATGATGAGTTATGAAAAAACTGTAGATGTACAGTTTTTGAGAGTTCTAAATCTCCAACAGAGGTAGTCTTACCTAACATACTTGAGATTGTCATAGCATAAATCCATCTATTATACCATCCAGATAAGATCGTCAAAACCATGCAAATGTTAAGTCCTATAAAATGGTCACTAAAATGAAGGAGTGAAAACTACGGAAAAACAAATTATTCCATCTATTTCTGATTAACACTGTTTCTTTCAAATGTAAAGTTTGTTCCCAAGATCTCCATAATGAAAATGGACCTATATGCACCACATGGAGGCTGTATTTTACGTAACGATTATTAATTTGTTTCACAACAATTTATGCTGTTATGTAATCATAAGAAGATTATAGTTCCAATTTGAAGAGAAGACCTCCTTTAGGTAAAATTATCCAAAGTCTTGTATTTTAGAACAATTAAAATCATTTGGATGGACTTGAAATTGTGCTCACGAGAAATAAACTTAAAAATTAATAAACGGAATTTATCTTTATTAATAAAACAGAAAGGATTATCGGTCTACCTGATAGACCTTTTTGTATTTTCAGAATCATTAAAGATCCATGCTTTCATTAGTGCTTCCTTCTTTTGATTTCCAGCACTTCGGAACTTTCTCTTTCACTTTTTTTCGGAAAATTCTCATTATGAGATTTAATTTTTCATTATTTCATAAACTATAACTTAATTATTATTAAAATTATTAGTCAAACAAATTTATAAATCCTTAAACAAACAAACAAACAAACAAAATCCTTAAGATCATTTATAATTCCGTATACAATTTTGATTCACATAGACTATGAAGTCATTGGATTCTAACCACTTTCTAACCACGTTGTCGGTAAACTACAAACAAATAGTTTTCTTTTTCTTTTGTCCGCCAGGTAAATGCCCTTCATGGTATTATAATCATTATTATTGCTCATTAAACGGTAAGGAAAAATTATAATAAAGGATTTTAAATCTTCCTCTTTTTATTGCACATACACACTCACACCAACAGACCGACACTTCAAATTTTCGCTTAAATAAACAAAAAATATCTTAAGGATTAAAAACAAATTGTTTTTTTTGGCGCACTTAATTGTTCGTACTTTATTTAAACGCTTGAATACGTTTCGACAATACTGCTAAAAAAGTACGTGTGTAAACAGTTGGAATATTTTGCAGGTGTGGTCCATTAGGTTAGAGATTAACACCAAGAATGAAAATGTAAATAAATAAATGAATGGAATGAAGGATTTAAAATAAGGAAATTTACTTGAGATCTACTTGAGGTTGTAAACATAATGAAAATCCTCCAATTCTTAAAGTACTCGATAGTTCTGACACTTTAGAAAATGTTAAAAAAAAGTGACAACGTATATTGTCAATTTGTTAGCTGACATTGTTGATTTTATGTTAGTTTCTCTTAATTTAATAAATTAGTGAAATTATAATTTTATTATTCTCTTACGAAGTTACGGTTTTTGACTCTTTTTTTATTCTTCAAACTATCGGATCTTTCAAAGAGTTTAATTTTAAGTTTTCAAAAAAGAGCTTTATTTTTTATCGCTCTTTGAACAAGAGTTTAATTCTAAAAAATGATAAAAATCAAAAAGATAAAAATAAAAAAGAGCAAAATCCCAAGAAGAATTTTATAATGACTAATTCGCACAAATTGTTTTGAAGTTGTGCGTAGCAGTGAAAAATATTTTTTTAATAAGCTGAAAAAGCGATGTTTGTATATTTAGAACTTTTTTCTTAAGATACAAATGTACTCATATATTAAAATGTGTTTATTTTTGTTGTATAAATGTTATTGCGGCAAGAATTTTTTTGTAATCTGGATATGCACATTTTTTTGTTTTCTTTTCAACCATTTCGCAATTTAGAGTAAAAGATCAAAATCTTTTTTTTTTTGCTCTTCGCTAAAAGAAGAAAAAAAATATTTTTTTCCGATTTTGCTAAATCGAAGAAATGAAGATTAAAACTTTAATAAAAAAATTAATTTTGTTTTTTTATCTCCTCAAAAAAGAGTAAAAAGAGATCATTTGTCAATAGAGATTTTGCTCCCAGTTTATTCATACCTCTGTCTCTTACGTCTAGTTTATTGCCACTTTTTCTGTTCACTAATTCGATTTCTTGTGATTAACGGAAGGAAGTCGTTTTGGAATTTCTACATCTTTTCTTTTTATATTTAAATAATTAAAATTATCTTTAATTAAGATAAAATATTTATGTTTCCTTTGCCATAAATATTTACATACAAACACATTTATTGCATAATTCTCTTCTAATTTTAACCATCGAAGTATGGGCAAAATAAATTGAGAAACGGTCTTATCTAGTCCAATAAGAAATTAGAGACATAAACAAATTTTCGTTTATCGCTTAGAATGTCTCAAATTGTTTCTAAATTTTGCGATGAAAATCGAAACAAGTAACGAAGAGGAATAGTTCGAGCATACACTGAGAGAAGAAACAAAGTATAATAACATGATTATACAATGTAGTTATCTGCAGAAGTATAAGAGTTACAGATGGGATGATTCATACATACAGTCCATACAGTCTGGTGTCCCGCTTGATTTGGTTTAAACTAAAATCGCTGGAAGAGTATTACGTATCCGATGTGATGTCGCATAGCGACAGAAGTCACTTTTATATAATGTTGATTTTCACCGCAAATTTCATACTTTAAAAGAGGTCTCGATGAATTGTTTGAAACAGTAGAATTCTCCATAAAGTCCCGATATGACAAGAGTTGTACAATTGTGATAAAAAAGGTCGATGTTTCAAGATTAGGAACAGAAAAAATGAAGAATCGTTTCCTCTTCCTCCCCGTTCTGACAATCTAACAGCATACCATCAAAACTGTGTCCCCATACCGTTACATGTCTTAAATTAAATTTCTGTTTGGGTCTGATCACAGAATTTTGCAAAAATGTTAATTTATTTTAACATATGCGAGTGAAATTCCATATAGATTTGCGCCCTGTTTAATCAGAGTAGAAATTCTGATTTTGGAAAATGACGAGAAGTGATTTTAAATTGATATTTTTATGATCGAAATGAAAGTTCCTTATTTCCATTTAAATTTTTTCTCATTCTCCAAATTTCTATAAATTTCTTTTCCCATACCTTAAGATAAAAATTTCCGATATTTTCTTGTTCGTTCCACATTCATTGTCTTTGAATTATTTAAGAATGATTTTTTGTTGTTTTCGGTAATGTTGGTTAAGATTTAATTAAAAGATTTTTATCTTTATTATTTTCTGGTATTTTATTTTTATTTTATATTATTTATCTGCTTCTTCTTCATCTTCTTGAGCATTTTGTATACATTTTAGCCACAAAGTCTGGTTGATAAACCCATTTAAGACGTTAAAACAAAAAAAATATTTAACTATGAAAAACTTAAATAACGCAATAAACGACCGAGAATAATAACAAAATAAAAAAAGTAATTAAGATTAAATTTTTATTTTATATTTCATTAAAGTTTAATTTCTGTCTTCGTACTTTGATATTCGTAGGAAGTACTTGTAATGATGTTGATGTATACATATCTGGAATTCCTGTTCCCATTTTTTTTGGGGGCGTAGGGTTGTTTTTTGGATAAAAGTATGAATTGTATTACTTTGTTGTATTACGTTGATGTACAGTTAGGAATGTCTTAACTTATTATAAATTAATTGGACTTTAATTCTGTAAATATTTTATCTGTAATTTTATCTCAATAAAATCAACATCATCAGCAAGTAGGTGGTGGCGCTGGTGTAAATATAATAATATATTTACATTTGTGTGCAAAGTAATAAAGGTGACCAGAGTTTTGGGCAAAAGGATATAAAATAATACTTACAACATATTGTAGATTTAATAGGTGACGACAGAAATAGAGAAACTTACCTAAAAAGAAAATAGAAACAAATAAGAAATTAATAATTGGAGAAATGTGATAAAAAGATGGTTTGTTAAATAATTTTAAGAAGCTAAAATAATTGAAATTTTCATTAGGAACCTAAAATTTGAATAGCTGAAATTTAGGTTCCATTCAAAAAAATTTCAAAGGTCCACATTATTATTTTTTGAAATATAATTTCCAGAATCCCAGACATCTTTCTACTAACAAATCAAAATTGATGATACTTCCTCTAACCATCAAAAGTAATTTCAAAATTTCGAAACAAGTATATGCGAAATCATGCAATATACTTCAAACAAAATTTTGTGTTGAAAATTTACCCACAAGCTATGGTTTCATCAAGTGACTATCTATTTGCTACCTTTTCATTGCCCCTCTGTTACTTGGGACAATAAACCAACCAATTATGATTGCCTCCTCTGAACTAGTAAGATTATATAATGGCTCAGCTTCAGGTTGTTGTTGCAATAGATCTAGGTATCGAAGTATCAAATTATCGGCTACTTTTCACCGAAAGAATGGCGAGCGAACCGTTACATTTTGCTCTGGCACCATTATTTTCTGCTGAGCATTGGAATCAATTTTCGGCTGAACATACGGCGTGCCAACTCCAAATTGTTGGAGAATTGATCAACAGGGGACAGAAACCATATCATCAACATAATATGGATGTCCTGCATAGATATCACTTAGAAATGATTAACAGAATGACAGGCAAACAGCTTAAAACCAATTGCATCACATCACCAGGCGGTGAATCATGGTCGAACGGAAACATACAACACATGTCCGTGAGGACTCATTGCTTCAAAGATGGCACCAGACAGGATGATAGGATAGGACTGAGACTTTGCATAGATGAAACAGAAACAATAACATGTGTCCCATTTCCAGACTAATAATACGGCTTTAATAACTGTAGTTCGTGCGATTAAGGCGTGTATAGTCTGGGCTAAGAAGATCGTCTTTACTGGACATTCCACTCTACGGCAACATCTTAATCGAATAGATGTCACCAACAGCATCGACTGTATGGCATGTAGAGAAGACACCGAGACTGTGAACAGTCTATGTCAATATCCAGCCTTTGTAACCAGCATTTCTTACCTTAAACACGTTTATTGGAGGAGATTGAGAAATGGAAAACATCATTCATTCTTCTAAAGTATAAAATAAAGACACTAAAATTATTGAATTTTGCTTTATTATTTGGGAGAGGAAGAAGATTTCTGTAATAATTTATATTTTTTTTTTTTTGAGACTCTGAAAGGATTAATTCCTTATAATATCCAGTGGATCCAGATCGATTTGGGATTTGAACGGAAAGATTCAGAGCTTGAAATTTCTCTATATTATGTGGAGTTTTGCTTTTCTTTCGCATAAAGTCCTTTATATGAGTCTAACTTAAATTTTCCTGCTCTCGTTGCCTCAATTAAATTTCTGATTATTCCCAGTGGTTACGGATAGAATTTGGATTTTTAATGGAACGATCTAAAACAAGGCCAGTTTGAATATTGTTTGCCGCTATGCACTCCTTCCGAGTGTGTAACTTTAATTATTAACTTCTGGTTACCTCAACTAAAAATTACAGTTAAATTATGTAACAACAAGAACATCAACATCAACAACAAAATAAAAAGTACTCATGACCTAATTAACATTTTAGTGTACATGTGCAATGCAAAAGTACTAGTCGATGTTGTATGTGTCTATGTATTTGTGTGTTACGTTTGGTAGCATTAAACTACATAAACTCTTGTAATAATGACGTCTAATGAACTCAACTAAGGTTGTTGTTTTTATTTTAATATGCATTTTCTATAAATGAGAGTTTTTTTCTTTTAGGTCCATAGTGTTTATTGTAACACTGTATATGTGAGTGTTGTTCAGACAGAATAAAGGAGTTGATTTTGAAAAAGAATTAAAGCGTATTTAATATAATTTTGTTAAGCATAATTTTCAAATTTGTTATGGTGTGTTGAACACCAAACACAAAAACAACAAAGAAATAATAAATAAAACTCGAAAAAAATACAGCACTAAAACGAGTTCAAGTCATATTTAAACAACAGGTCGAATATATAAAAAAAAGGTCAGAAAAAAATATACAAAAACTAAAATGAAACTAAAGTGTTTTAACAAAAATAAAGAAAACCAAAGGAAAACATAAAGAAAAGAACACATTATTAAAATCCCAAAAAGAGAGGAAGAGAGATGAAGAGAAACCCACATTCATAAAGCGTGAGAATTATTGCTTTTGTTTTAAGTTTCACAGAAAATAGTTATGGATACTGAGTCGAGACACAGACCATCAACCAACCACCTTCTTCTCGGAAATACACTTAATAATTAAACGCATTCTTGTTTTCATCATCATCATCATCATCATCATCATGATCTTCAACTTTACCATTTTTATCTTTCATTCTTCCTCCATCTGCTCATGTGGTCTATGTCTGGGCTGAAAACTCTTCGTCTTAAAAATTGTATTGGATCAATTTGACCATATTAAATTAACGTTAAAACAAATCTTACCACTTAGACAAATTTCATAATAAACTGAAATTCATTTAACCATTTGACCATATTTGATCTTTCTTTAACTCTCTTTCTATATTTGCTGAATGCAAGAACACCGAAAGAAAGGAAGAAGTAGCTGACAGACAAGTAGAGAATGTATTAGATGCTGAGGGAGGAAGCGTTGTTAGATGTTTTATTATTATTATTATTATGGACTTTAGATGAAGGTGTTAAAATGTTTAAAACGTTTTACGATAACCAAGTATTGTATTTTAGTTACCTCCTTCTATTGTGTTGTTGTTGTTGTTGTTCCATTCAATATCAATATTGCGTGCACGTAAAGATTACATTGACTAGATAAAAATTTAACACACACATACATACGCATACGCAAGGCGAGAACACTACAAGGTGATTAACACTTAAAGAAATTTTTTGAAAAGAATTTTAAATAAGTAAAACTGTGGTTAGGAGGAAGGAGAAGAAGGGGGACTTATTAGTATATTGGATTTAAGTAAATAGAATTTAGCAGTCAGATCAGTCACTATATGACCATATAGTGATAAGTCATTCAAATATCTCATAAATATTGGTGAAATATGAACCTTAACCGGTTAGTTTTCGGGTAATTATTAACACAATTAAGCTCACTAAATCGTTAGACGTGATAACGTGATTGTATATAAAATATAAAGTAACTGAAGCTTTACAACTTTTGAAGTCAGAAACAGGATGAAGAATTCTGTTGAATACTTTTGAATAGCTTTCGTTCAATATTCTTCATACTGATCATAGATCTCAAACAAGAACCCAGTAATATCTTTCATTCCACACTCATAACATGTCGATTCATGTCTAATTACACCTTTAAATCTCTATAACAAGTGAGTCACACAAGGCAAAAGATAGTCAACTAAGCGATACAGATCTCGGATTTTTTTTAACTTCTAAAAACATGAACTAATAAGCTTTAAATCGTAGGGATTTCTGCAGGATAAGCGTTTTGAAGTAGATTCCTATCAATGTGCTCCCATTCTGGTCGGAATTTAAATTACAATACAAAAAATCAGCACGCAATCTAACGGTTTATAATGGAGACACTATATGTCAGTTTAGGATCACTTTAAAAAGTATGGCAACTTAAGAAATCCCACGATGCTTGACCATCATTTGAAAAAAATTTAAATGATTTGGAAGGATCGAAAACCCATCAATTAAATGCCACAACAATTGAACAAAATTGAACCACCTTTGAAATAGACAATTACAAATATTCCAGGGTTGACCATTCGCAAGATTGACAATTTATCTCTACTTAATCTTCTTTTTGCTGTTGCACAAGGTACCAAAATGTAGCATTTAAAATCCAACGAGTAAAATATCAATGTCATCAACATACCACACACTTCTTTCGCCACCGGCATAAATGGTGCTGATGTGAAGTTTCATATTCAGGAAACATAACAAGGCGATTGTCAGGCGTTGTTCCTGATGTTCCTAAGCGAACGATGATCAAAGTCAATATGTTCAGAATGATACGACCCAAATTAGATGGGGAGTAGGAAACTATTGCTTGCGGCTTTATCCGAAATTGCGCATGGTTTGAAACGTAATTCTTATTATATTTCTTACATCTTTTCATCCATCCATCTTTCATTTCTCTCCTACTATAACTTGACTTCATACTAAGCAATTATTTTCTACCTCTCTCTCTCTCTCTCTCTCTTTAGTTTTTTAACTCCTTTACTTTTCTACTTCTTTTCTTTCAAACCTTCTCTTTTCAGACAACACAAAGGGACATTTAAGGCCCAAATAAGCCATTTCTTCAATTATTCGTGTCAGTCTGATGATTATGTATTTGCCGAATTCTAAATTGACCCTTCAAGCGAGAGTAATTTTTAATTACATTCCGCCCTATTCAAATTTCTCGATTATAACACCTTTTAATTGACTTTCATATTCAAGAATCGATAAAACAATTGATCTGATCTGATAATTAATAAATTATGACTCCCTTTTAATTCAACATTCGTTATGATTAAAAATGAAGCTTCTAAATTAATCTGTTATGAAGAAAATATTCTAAATTGACGTTTGCGGGGAATCTGTTTAAAATTTTTTCAAGTGTAATTTACCTAGAAAATAATAATGATTATAAAAAGAAAAAAAAAACAAAGAATAAACAAAAACTACTGCTACAGGTATGAACGGGTATTAACAAATATGGTCAAAACTATGCCTGATCATGCATGCAGTTATAAATACACAAAATTGAGAAAAACAACACCAATGAAGACGAATAAAACTACTAAATGAACAAATAAAAGATGGATAAACAACAATAAAAACAATATTGAACAAAAAAAAAACACTTAAAATGGTTAAACATTCTCTACATGTTTTCATCTCTGATTGTAATTGTTTGAAATCTCTCAATATTTTTTGTCCAAGACCTCACACAGGTTTACGTTTAAACTAGCAAAATGGCTGTAAATGGTCAAAAAAATTATTGGCAGCAGAAGCAACAGCAACAGCAGCAGCAGTAAAAAGCAATATTTATGAATTTTTCTTTAAACTGTGCTACTAGAAATTCTTTGATAAATTCAAAATTCCTGTTTTTAAAATTTTGAATGTGAATTTTTCGTTGAATCAAAACAAATTTCAGTTTCGCAATTAAATCGTTTTTTATGAAAATTTCAATAATATTAAGGTTTTATTTAAGTTGTTCTACACCCATAAAATTAATCTCTTAACACACATCTTTTCAAAAGATCTCATCTAATCTGGTCTTAAAAATCTATTTAAATTTCTATGTATTCCCCCGATCTATAAGAGTCTTTTGTATTAAAAAAAAAAAACTAAAACAAACAAAATTACGTTTGTTAAGCGGCGTCTCAGACGCAGCATGATTCATTCTTAGAAATTGTAGGTATTTTGTTCAAGTTATTAGTTTTATTTATCTAAAAATATATGTTAGACAGCTAAATGACGGATAGACCGACAGACAAACATACACACACACATTTAGAGATACTTATAATAATAATAACTCTCGTGTGACAATCCCAATTTTTTGTCACAATTTGTATGTGAAACTATTTTTTTATTTATATTCTTTTCATTATTATTGTTATTATTTTCTTATACAATAAATTTTGTATAAAATTTTCGAATGATAAGATTCACTCATTCACTCACTCGTTCAACCAGTCAACCAGTCAGTCAGTCACTACCTAAAAATGTCAGCAATAATAAGATAAAGAACAACAAAATTTGTATTAATTTCCAGCAGAGAAGGAGGGTGCAAAATGGTATTTACTCTTTAAAATATTTATAATTTCAGATATTGTCGAATGATTGCGAAATTATGATGAAATCATGATCTAAATTAAATGGTGAGAAAATTGTATAACTTGGAAAAAGATTAAAAAGCAATAAAAAATATTAAGAGTATTGAAAGGCTTGGATGATTAACTCAAATAATCCTTGAAAGTATTAAATCAAATATCATTAGTGAAGATCTTCTAATCCTTACGAATTATTTTTCTGAAGACAAATGGTTCAATATAGTGAAAATCGCAAGACTTGATAAGAGCACCGAACTTCGTCTTTTCTTTCTTCGGAACTTTTCTCCCTTATTTGCCTGTCTCCTATATCTTTCTTTCAATTTTTTCAACTAACGCAGGGGGACCTTTAGGTCCCACTTTAGTCATATAGACTTAAGAAAATACCTTAAATATTCGATATCTGTCCTTCTATGATCATTTGTATTGGCATTGTCTTTCTATTTTTTGGATGTAATAAATATTCGAAATTTCAGTCAGTTATTAGGACTATTCAAAAGGAAATTAAACAACATACTCAAAGTAGCAAAGCCACCGACTCAGATTGAGTGGTGATTTGTGGAGAATCTATAATCGAACTTATTTTAAAAGCCAACCATTTTAAAGTGATTTAAACCAGTCAAATAGGTGGCTAACAGGTTGAAACCTGAACCTCAGAGTTTATAATTTTATATTTCATGCCAAAATTTCCGTGTAGAATAAAGAGTTTCAATCTGTTTGGTAGCAGAACGAAATATATGACAGAACAGCCGCCGAATAAGATTTTGGTATCTCTACTTTTCCTGTGATTAAACGAATAGATCCTCTGTCAAATAGGAGTTTCACTGGTTGAATTCCGAACTTCTGAGTAACGAACATTCTTAACATTGTAGTATTTCTGAATCTTGATCTGACTGCAGGATCATTTTCGGTTCAGCATTGTCAAAGACTTGTCTATATTTATCTTTGAAGAACTAAAGTAGTCAATTGCGAATGTTAAAGAGACAAGTTTAAGAGCTTTGGAAGCTGATCAATAACTTATTTCTAGTCACGTAAGACCACAATTGTAAGAAATTCAGGAAAACGATTATTTATTCCAATATTGTTTTTGAATCGAAAACGATGACCAATAATAAAAGCGTACAGATGATGCTGTGCAAGAGATTTAAATTAGACATACGTCCTCTAGGACAATTTTGGCTAACAATAAAATTATAATGGATCGGACTAAAACATCATTGATTACAAAACTTAAGATCATTCTATCTGGCATGAGTTCACATTAAGGCCTTCAATTTATCAAATCTTTCAACCCAAAAGTAGATTAAAAGATTCATATCTTAAAAAAAAGTTATAATTATTCACATTCGCCCATATCGTTCACAGTTTCCCAATCACATTATAATAAATTTTTAGTTTATGCAGATCATTTTTGGAAAAATATTTACTGTCATAAATGCCACTCAATTCATCTCTTTAAAAATTCCAGTTTAATTTATTTTGTCGCCACTTTAATGCTTTTTACTCACATGAATGAATTATTTGACTATAAAATAAAAAATGAATTAAATTTAAAGAAAAAAACTTCTTACAGCTTGTGATTGATAAAATGGGTTATGATATCAATTTAATTGGTAATAATGTATTTTCCTTCTTTTTTCATTATTATTTCTCTTTTATCAATTAAAGCTGCCCTAACGAGTTTGAAATGTCATATTAATAATTTTGTTTTTGGGAAAAAATCTCATAAAAATAAAAATGAAATAAAACTGAAAATATTTAAAGTAGTCGGACGCCATGAGATGTGACAACAATATGAATTGAAGTAAACATGCCAATGAAGTGATATAATTAAAATATTTTTAAATATTATGAAATTCAAATTAAAAAAAGTCTTTATAAAGAATAAATTTAGAAAAATATAATGATAATGAGGAATGGGGAATATCTCCAGGAAACCTTCGCTATCCCAATTTCATTACAATCCTTCGAACCAGACAAAATGACAGTCAGATCTTCTAATGATTTATACTTAAAATGACTTATTTTAAAGCTTTAAATTAGATTTTTCAAAGAAGATACATAGAAACTTAACTTCCGATATATTTTCAGGAAACCTACGCTGCATAAGTGCATTACAAGGTCCTTCGAACCAGACAATTTCCCTTCAATTCTAATAATTCACTTATCGGTTTGCATCCCAATAATCTTTCCATATCCAAATTTATATCTTAAATATTTGACATACATTCCCTAATCTTTCCAAAATATTTAAATCCTTTGATCATTTAGCCCTTTTCAAACCCACGCTTACACATACCACTAAAAAATCTTCAAAAAATATAAACATTTTTTATCATACGCCAAAAGTCCAGAATTAAAATAAATGAAGAGGAAGAGTAGCAAGATCTTTATGTAGTTTATAATCTCATATATTTCTCGCCATTGTAATCGTATTTTTTCGTTCGCGTATAAATATTAAACATGTATATAGATCACATTTTAAATATTCACATTTTCCCAAAGCTCTCGACAACAATACCTTGTCATTAATCATCGCATGTGTCTGGAGTAATGAAAACGGCGCATTCCTTAAAACAAAAACAAAAAGTTTACAAAACAAAATAATAATAAAGACTAAAATGTGAAGAAAAGAATGAAATATGCGAACATGTAGAAATACAACAACTTTACGCCATAGACGTTGAGTATCCACTGCGCTTTGTATTTGTACCTTTAATTTAGTTAGGTTAAGCTTAAGAAGTTCCATTAACAGAATTCCTAAAAAATAGAAATTCATTGGTCAAGATCGAATTTATAAGACACTAAACGGATTGCGATAGACATGGATCGAAAAACGTGAGCTTTAAGGAATTTTTCCCCTGGAGTCTAAAAAGTTTTATTTGAAAGTGATCGTGATCATATAACCAAAGAGGTGCTCATAGGGATAATGTGCTATATTTTGCGAACTTTAATATAATATATTATAATATAATTACTTCTAGGAACTATTAAGGACCTCAACTCCTCTTGCTATTTCTATTAAAAACTGTTCAGATGTAGTAAGTGATTTCTTTCTTATAAACGCAGAGAAGCGCATTAGACTTATCGAATAACGGCATTGGACTTTTCAAAACGACTTAATAGTCAATATTAACCGCCTAAAATAAATCTGAACTTAAAGTCGCCATTCAAAAGGTTGCTTAAGCATTTCTATAGTTCGGAGTTACAGGTTAAAGTGGAACAGAATACTCTTGGATGTGAAATCTTCTGCTATATCATAATATTTAAGACATGGAAATCAACCCGACATGACAAACGATTATAGTAGGAATTACAAGGTCCTGAATATATTTAGAAATGATGTTCAACATTTGGAAGATATTCGACTGTTGGTCACGATATTTGAAAGTGAAAGGATAAGGTCTGAATCTATATTATGGAAGCGATAATTAATTATTGGCTTTTAGTTTATCACGCTGGCGCAGGCAGCAATAAAAGAGAATATATTTAATAATTTATTTCCATACTTACAAGATCAAGAGAGAATATTGAAGATCACTTTTTTTTATTGCAACATTCTGGGAGCTTTCTGCAAATTGCAGGCACAAAATAGGAGATTTGTGCAAGCGTAAAATTGAAAAAGGATATTGAAATAAGTTCCGAAAAAGCTTATTAGATATCTGATCGTTTTATAACAATTTTCAGTATTCTCCTCATTCTACAGTCTTTCTAATTTAGTTCGAAGAACCTTCCATCTCAATTTTTACTCTTAATTCTTTGTAAACGTGATAACGAATTAAATGAACTCTCCTCATTGTGAAATTGTATAGTTCTTAAGAGGTTTGAGCGTTTTACATCGTTCTTTCAGTATTGATTCCATATTGTAGTCCTTCTTATCCAGTCTGAAGGACCTTCCTTTAGGAACTTTTTTTATTTCTCTCAATTCATTGTAAACAATTCAATGAAGTATATTCAAGAAATGATAATATAACAAGTTGGGAAAAAGCTATTTAGACTTTTAATCGTTTTAGGTCAATCTTTCAGTATTGACTTTGTTCTGCAGTCCTTCTTATCTATTTCGAAGAATTTTCCATTACAAACTGTTCTTATTTCTCTCAATTTATTGCAAACGTTATAACAAATTTAATATATTCTCCTCAATTTTAAGTAGAGTGTTCATAACAAAGAAAAAAGTAACAGAAAAAATGCGCAATAAAAATATAGAGATTTCATGCCTTAACTTGCTGAGGTTAAAACCGCCGCCACCGCTGTTGCAGTTGCTATAGAGGATGCTGTTAAACAGAGATTCATTGCTCTTCCGTTTTACTTTTCAGTGTACGAAACCACATTCCAATGCTGCCGTATGAAAGTCTACAATGCGTGAGTGTGTACAACTTCGTTAATTCAACCATCCGTCTTTAGATATGAACAAGTAGTCTCCGTTGTCGTACCTCATGCAATGCAAAACTTGGCCATTCAGTTAGCCAACCTACAGCATGCCCTTAGCGGGTGTTACTATATACAACTTTTTTTATTTAAGTTTTATAACTCTGGTCTCAAGAGAACTAAACTGAATGTGTGGAAGAGTTTATATTCTTTTTCCTTTTATTTCGTTTCTTCTTTTTTCTTCAGATAAAAATGTATAAGTTTATGTATATATTTGCAGTGATTAACAAGAAAACTGGCCTCAATCTTATGGTATGCATTGCATTCCACAATCCCAAATTTTTTTGTTATTTTTGTTTTTTCTTGATTTCATTTAGTATAATTTTTGTGTTACGTTCTCACGGAATTCGTCCGCTTTAAATCTTGTTGTTTTTGTTTTAGGAGTACTTTTTTCTGGGTTTATTTCATTATGGGGTTTTTCTAAATGCCCCCTTTCTTAGTGGTAAAAAAAGAAAAAAAAACAATTGTTTTTTTTTTTTTGTTTTTGGTTAAATAAACTTATGGTAGGGAATCATTATGTAAATGTTTGTAAGCGCCAATGTGTATCAAAGATTTAGTTTAGTTAATTTGGAGTATATTTTGTTATAATGTTTGTAAGTATAAATTTTAATGTTCATATTAATGCTGTTGTTGCTGCTGCTGTTGTTGGTTGTTGCTTGCCGTTGCTCGGTATATTGTCCAAGTAGAGGACAATAATGTAGATAATGATAATGATGATGGCAATAATGATAATTATAATGATGAAATTTTTTTTGTTGCCTTTTGATAATTTAGTTTGGACTGGTTTCGTTACAAGAATGGTATGTTTGTTAGCGTTTAACAAGCAAATAACTACTTAATTAGTTTTTGTTACCTTTTGCACACCCTAAATATCTACAAACTGCTAGAAAAATGTTCTAAAAAGGAAAAAGGCTGACATGAAGACATTCAGACAATGTATAATGAGTATTCGATTTCATTTTTTACTAATCTAAACTCAGTCAACCACTTTATATTTCAAATTCGATCCAGTTCTTAAGTAACATCAAAATTAAATTCTAACTCTCCAAACTCACAAAGTCATGATAACAGACAATAAAATCGAGAAGAAAATTGGCAAGCGATGTCACTATAGAATAGTTTCACAATTTAGGCAGGTTAGAGGGTTCCAAATTCAAGAACTACTTAAAAAAATAAAAACGGAAATTCCGTAACTCTTCATCAATACCATGCTCGAATATTAAGAATATTCGTATATAGTGCTCTTAATACTATAACTATTACGTTAGTGCTCTTAAATAACTATACGGTGATCTGATGGAAACTGAGAAGATTAAATCTATAAATAAACCAGCATTATTCTCTTTTAGAGAGACAGACCTTCTGTCGGACTATAGGACTTTCAACTCAGTAGTATTCATTTTTCCGAACAATAAATTCAACTGTAAAGAATACGTTTCGTAACAAACCGGATTTTTTATTTACCAAAGAGAAGAAAGTGCCCAAGGCGGGTTATACAGAAAACTTAATCTTTACAGGAATAATACGTCATTTTATAATGGATTTTTATTAAATTTTTCTTTGAAGATCAATTTAGGAAATAACTTAACATATTTGGAGAGTTTTCATTCTTTATTTGCTTTATTACTTTAAAAAAATTGCAGAATTAAGTTCCCATGGAACTTATTTCATAAGAATTATACATGGAATTATATGCCGTAAAACCCAAACGTGAGATAAAAGATTTAAATGTTTTCCAATTTTAAACTGCATTACTAGACTGAACTTTGGAATGTCAAGAAAAACATGGGTTCATGCGTTTAATTAGTTTTATTCCAATTCAGATCTTTAGAATGATAATTTGACTGTGATATATCAGATTACAAAAGATTAAATCACCACTTCAATGACTTCAGCAGAAATTGCTAGAATGAAGTGAAAGATAGAACGAATGCACTCCTTTTACGTCACCGTCCTCTTTATGTATCGAGCAGCACAATGTTTGACCAGCTCAAACAGCTTTGCTTATGTTTAGGGTGTCAATTTACTTGTGTGATAACTGTGAATACCAGGAGATTAAGTCTCCCTTTCGATGACCTCTGCCAAAATTGCACTGCTTTAACTTCACTTTCAATCAAACTGCGTTATTTGTATGAACTTCAAGATTCAATAACACAAGGACTTGCTTTATGGGTTTAATTGATTTCATTCTAATCTGAAGATATAAAATGAAATATCATTTCTTATTGGCATTACCTTCCACCTCTATTCATTCTCAGAATTATGTAGAATTTGTTTCATGTCACTCTGTTTCGACATAATGCGATGTAGTAGTGATTTTGTTAACCACATTCCCTTACATAAACTTACTAGTTTTTAAATACACATTGTATTGTATGTGGTCATGTTCTCGGTAAACTCTTTTTTTAGTCGATTTCTTATGAATAATTAATTTGTTTACTTTGTTGTTTTTTTCATGATTTTAAATGAAAACACCAAAAATGGCCAAACACTTATGGGAAAATTTGTTTAAATTTTAAAATATATTTAATTCTTGGTTTTTTTTAAATTGTTGGTTAAATATTTAGCTGCTCTTACAGTTAAGTGATGTATTTGAGATACAGAATATATATACGAGTTTGTATCGTATATATCAAAGGAAATGCTAATTTGTATGATTATGATTGTTAACTTAAATACACAGAAATTAGTTAAAAAATAAAAAATACAAAATAAATAAAATATTTTTATTACAAAAAGTATGTTCTCAGACAATATTAATTTAAGAATGAATATTAATTATGATATTTTGTGAAATTACACCTGAATATTAAAAAGAGAAAGATTGTTTTTCAGAAAAAGTTTTCATTAACATTGGTGTTCTTATGCCGTTCGAAGGACCTCTTTATTATTAACGATTAAATAGATCCCAATAAGATTCCACTTCTAGATTTATAATCCTGGAAATCGCATTCAGAAGATTGGTTCTTAAATTTTTAGGTGAACGAAAAATAAACGGTTCAAAGTTAAAAAAGTGTAAATTAAGCCGAGTAGGTTTTTCATGAGAATCTCTTACCCAAAATTTTCAAAGAGAAAGAATTACTTCCCTATTCCTAATGTAATATAAATAACAACAAACGTTTCAAAATTCCTTCTGAACACTTCATAATAGGAAGAAGACAGAATTGTCCCCTTCGCATTCTTAACTCCCTTCAATTTTATGGAGTATGTTATGGGAGTCAATGACTTACTCTCTTCGTTTTTCTAGAGAACGGGGAACAAACTTCCTCTTTGCATTTTAATAGTTTCCAATTCGAATCTCAGAAATAACGAGAGGTTAATATTAACAGGTAGCTCTAGTTCTAGATTCATTATGTTAGGAATTGCATTAAGAAACATGATTCTCGATTTTTGGAAGAACATAAAAGGAAAGGTCTCAAGTTAAGTTCTAAATTTCCTAGGGATTACTTATAAATACATAAGGATGGCTTTGCAAAAGCTTCCCATTTCGTCTTTCACATCACTTACAATCTTGCCGAGTAGTTTAAGAAAATACTCTCTTAAAATTTTCGAAAAGCAAAAAAAATAATAATAAATTCACTTTCAATTCCAATTGGAGTTGAAGTTCCAACTAATACTACAAAATTTATACTGAGCATTTTTTAATAGAAAGTAGTAGCATTATAAAATCCTTTTCATTCCTAACTCCTTTCAATTTTATTAAGCTTTTTGTCAATTTTCCAAAAGAATATTCCTTTTAATCGGCACAAAATTCGAATTTTCTTTAAATGCTTCTTTGTAAAGAAGCATTTCAAAATTGCTATTAAGCAATTATTTTGGGAGACTCAAAGAAAACTTCTGTTACTGAAAGTTTCATTTGATACAAAGACTTGATTTTCAGAAAAAATGCCGAATTCTTTATCTCCCATTGAACATTCTTCATAGAAGATCTAAAGTTACGTTAAAAAAATTAAGTATCAAGAAGAAAGATCATTGCTTTAATTCCCAAAAGAGGAAATAAATGTTCATTTTTAGTTTTACATTAGAGAAAGCAACAGTTTCCTCTCAACTTCTCAAAAAGAGGAGAGAATAATCAGTTATACCCAAGATGACATTAGGAAAAATCATACTTCTCAACTTCTCAAAAGGAAGAAGGCTGAGTTTCCGGTAATGAAAAACTGTGCCTAACTTTTTCAAAAGTTAAATGACATTGAAGGGAAGATCAAGCTCCTTTCCAAGAGAATTTAGGTTGTGTTTACCATTCCCATATTTGGAACATTCAATTGCTAATGAAAAATGGAAATAGTAGATATATTCCAACTGCAGCATTCAATGGCTCCGAAGATTCAATTTAAGGAACTTATCATAAAGTAGCAACTGCTTTAAATAAGTTGTTGTTAATAAAACATACTTTTCTCATCCATACTTTTCTCATCAAAAAAAAAATCTTATTAGAAAAAATTCCAGTCTTTTTTAATATTCAATGTTGCCATTAATTAAAACTATAAATAAATAAAACTCCAATAATTTATGACATTTCAATGAAGATCAATGTCAGTGTATATTTGGTTAATAACTTATTGTATCGATCGTGCAACAAATGAAAAATATTATAAACCAGTAAATCTACTTTATATCCTAAAGATATAAACATATATTTTTTATTATTTTCAAAATCAACATCTAAACTCCTTTAAAAAAAAAAAGAATAATATAATAAATGTAATAAATAATATATATTCCCAAACGAAATGTTTAACAGCAGATCATTCCATAAAATTGATCACTTGGAATATTTATGAGTCAATCTGATTAACCCGTTTCATTTTTGTAAATGTACAAACGTATGAATATTTTCGATAAGTATTTTTTGGCGGATTCAAATTCTTGGTTACTTTATTTAAATAAATACAACACGAGAAATAAACTTAAGATAGACCTACATTATCTGCATATCTAACTGAACACTAAATAGAGGAGAGAAAAGAAAGAATCACATGTAAGAAACAGAAACTGAACTGAAAAACAAAAATAAATAATGGAAAAGGCTTAAAGACTACTTCACTAAAGCTTAAAACATTCTTTATATATAAAATTTATATAATATAAACGATTTCAATGACACCATGATTAATATCAACAACAAACATAAATCCTTGCACAAACGCCGAGAGCCAGTAAATATAAAGACAGACAAAACGACCGAACAACCGATCGTCTAACCGTTCAACAGACAAAAAAAGATACGATTTAAAAAGAGCAGAGTCCACTAAACTTCAAGAAATAACAACTAATGTGAACATCAAATGTGTGTAAAGATTTTTTTACCTTAAACGTGGTCGTAATCAAAAATGTGCGACACTAACAAAGAAATTCACAATGACTACCAAACAGGCAATACAACTTACATTCTTCATATGTACGTACAAGTTGTTGTGAAATCACAGAAAAAAATCCCAAGAAAACGAGAACGAGAAACGAAAAAACAATTTCTCAAAAAATAAAGTGAAATACAAAAATTGTATGGAATATGCGCGTCAAGGAGCAAAGGCCGCGCTAAGCGACATGCAAAAGCCAACAAAATAAACAGAAACACGCAGGTAACAAATAACAACAACAGCATGAGAAGTGGAAGCAGCAAACTAACTACTCAGTGCTACACATACAAAACGTTCCAAAAGGGGAATAGGAAGCACTAAGGTTTATTATCAAAATGCCTTTTAAATACATACTTTTGGAGCCACAGAACATAAAATTTGTATTCCAAAATCCTCACTTGCCAATATATTCCAAAAAAAGGAAAAGATCTTCCCTAATCGATTAACAAAATCAAGTTCCCCAAACTTTTTAATTTTTTAAGAGAATGTAATTGAAGGCAGGTCCTTGATTTCAACTTTCTAAAAGTAAAGAAAATGAAGTCTCTATCCTCGTAATATGAACAAAAGGAGAGCAGAATTTTTATGAAGAAATCTTTTTCCAAAATCCACGATAATTACATTAGAGACATGATCCTGTTTTCAACCTTTTACAAAAGTAAAGTCAAATTCAAAAATCATTCTAAGAATCACAATAAGCTCATCATTTTGGTCCCCTAAGATGTCACTTCAAAGGCAATAATTTGATGTCTACATTCCAAAAGAAGCGGAATATTTCGTGAGATATCATTAGAGTACTTTACTGCCCTCAACTTCTCAAAAGAAGAGGGAAGAGTTCAGATTTACCCTGTCAATTTCTCGAAAGGAAACCACAAGACAATTTAAACACATTGAAAATTCAACCTAATTGTCGCAAAAGTTAAACGCCATTAGAGGCAAATTCATGCACTATTCCAGGAGAACATTCAATTCCTAATGGGAAATGGCAGATCTGAAGTGACATTGCCTTATTTCTGTAAAACGTTTGCAATTGAAGAGTCGAAATACTTTCAACAGCGATGCAGAACATTTAATCATTAGTTTTCGGAAATGTCTAAAATGACACTGTCTTATTTTGAATTAAACGCTCGTTAAAAAAAAAGAGTCCCACTTCGATATTCTTCGAATTTTTCTGCATTTGTCTTTGAACGAATCCCATGCTTTCGATCTTCCGAACACAAGGCTGAACTCCAAAAAACATTTAACCACGAGTTAATCCATTTAAAAAGGCCTTTGCTATTGAAGTACTTTCATAATTTTCCGCTACATGATTGCCTGCACAGGTAGTTAAAATGCAAGTAGAGGCGCATGGCAGCGAAACATTTAATATGTATTAAAACGTGAGTTTGTGTGTTCTGGTGGCAATGAATATTTAAGTATAAGAGTAATATAGTGAAGTAATGATAGACTAAATGCAAATACCACAAAGAGAAGTAGGAGGAAGAAAGGAGACTTGAATAAGAATTGGAAGCAACAAGAAAGGGCTATAAACCATACAAGATCAAGTAAATCCTCGAAGGGGCATTTAAAGGAATATCGACATTTAAATATTTTTAGGATTTAATCAAATCGCGGTATAAATGTTGCCATATTTTTCCATTAGGAAATATGAAGGGATTTCAAGGGCGATCAAGTTTACATAAACTTTTAAGACAAAAGCAGATCTTACTGGTAGGGAGTTGCTACAATTGCAGCAATTACCATCGTAGGATCATAAAAAATACTTTAAGTTTCACAAATTAATCCTGCCGAGTTGTCGAAAAGTTGAACGGTTGACACGTTTAAGAATCTGCTTCCATTATCTTGTATAAAAAAATGCAAATAGATTTCCTGGAGTATACAGGCAACGATTTACCCCAATTATGATCTAATTTCCAATTTGCTATATACACTTTTAGGGATCGTATTACTAAAACCCTTTCCGAAGTGAATTTGTTTAATTTTAAAAGATTGGAGTTGAAAATTTTCGACCAACCATGTTGGTGTTACGATCACATTTGC
The DNA here is from genome assembly GCA_004302925.2 of Cochliomyia hominivorax. NCBI lineage: Eukaryota > Metazoa > Arthropoda > Insecta > Diptera > Calliphoridae > Cochliomyia > Cochliomyia hominivorax. The sequence goes on along the minus strand of PYHX02000413.1, from coordinate 69,663,040 downwards.
TCTACATGGCAACTCATTTCAAAAAGAGTATCAGTGTTGATATCAGCGTTGGTTTGTTGAAATTACGTGAGAGTTTTTCGCTACAAAAGAAATGTTTGCAAATTTTGTTTCACTTAAAAAAAAAACAAAATGAATAAAATACAAGTTGTTGATTTCCCTTACAAACAAAATAAAATTAAGAAAAAAAATACTTGTTGCCAACTCATTTTAAAATTATCCGTATACGTTCCACCCAAGAGGCAACAATAACAAACATTAACAGAACTATGCGCGTTGGCGCATGCATAATATTGATTTAGTAGTTCGAGTACCAAATTTAGTCTGCATACTTGAGAATTTCAAAAAAGGAGACTCACACAAACACACTCATTTACTCATTGAACTCATAATGCCTTCAAATGATTTGTGAAATGCTTTCGGACAGCAGCCACAAACAACAAAAATTCTCAAACTCCAAAATAAAGTAACTCTAACAACTACCAAAAACCAACCTACCTAACAGTCTTAAACTTCATTCTTAAACCAAAAATACAATTTACAAGATCAAAAATCTTCTGCAGCAGCAGCAGCAACAAAAACAACTACACAATATCCTAAAACAACGATCACAGCCATTCAGTTAAAAAAAAATCCAGTCATTGATCGTGCTGACAAAATGTGGAAAAGTTGTATGACAACATTTTTTCCTTGGCCGTTTTTTTAAGGAATTTCAGGCAAAAGAGTACAAGAGAGTCAGCTAGAGAGAGAGAGAGAGTAAAGATCATTTATATTATTCACATGTTAGCAAATATTAACGATCTTTAGAGAAGAGTCTAAAAAAAATTTAGTTGTTAAAACTTGTAACTATAAAACTGATATTAGAGAATCGCATTAACAATTTACAAAGCATCATGGTTTAATATATGGTTATTATCAATAAAGGAGTAGACGATAATAATTTTCAGTTTTGTTTTTGTTTTATTTATTTATTATTTTTATTCTCTTATATGGTGGCCTGATCATGTTCATCTCTAATTACAGTAGTGCTCGCTTAATGTGAATTCCTTTGTAAAATAAATAATGTGGCAAAGAATTTTTAACATATTGGGAAAATCTGTTGACATTTTTATAAGAATTTCTACATTTAGTGGCCAAAGCTTTTTGCGGCATACCAAGCCAATTGCATTTATTAACCATAGCACACTTCGAAAACCACATTCCACAAATTAAGAACAATGAACCTAGAACGAGTAGTAAATAGGAATTTAATGAGGAAAAGTTGTAATTAGAAACTGAGAACTTTGTAAAATATATTTAGAAGTTTAAAATTTTAAAAGCTTAAAGCTTTGATTGTAGACTACAGTCATACTTTAAGCATTGTACTCATTGAAAGATCGCGACATACTATACGGTTAGATGTAAACTTATGATCTAAGTTATATTTAAAATAGAACATTCCATACTTCTGATAACCATTAAAGGTTCTGTATTCTGAAGGTCCTGATTGGTTGTGTAGTGATCTTCTTTTGATTAATGAAGATCGTAAAAATCAACGATCTGCTTTGATCATTTATCATCAGATTGATCACTTTTACTGCTGCTAATAATTTTAACTTTAACAACAATAATAAATATTTCTATTGGTTGAACTAAAGAGTGAGAAAGCACTTTCAAAACATCTCCCAACACAATCGGTAGAAAATCAACCCGGTTAGTTCGTGCTCGGACTATTTAGTACAAAAGTATGAAGCTAATATAGGTTTAAAAATATACAAGGTTCAAAAAGGTTCCTGATAGAAACACTGCACTGTGGCGTCAATAACAAAACTCGGAGTTGAAGTGAAGTTTTCTAAAAATTATTTTTGCTGCATAAAGTATTACGAAACATATCTTCGCAACTTCCTGGTCCTTCAAACTGCCCGGAGCTTAGGCCAGTAGAGAGACATTGGGCTCCTGTTAAAAGAAAAATGAAAAGCATAAAAGGTGCCCGAAAGTAGATCAAAGTGACAGCAACCTCTATAAAAACGTTAATGGAAGGTTTTCCGAAAAAGATTAAGATTTCATCGCTTAACAATACAAATATTGTTTTTGTAAATAAAAATAAAAACTAAAACTGTCATTATGATGGTTTCGTTTTTATTAACATACAAGCCGATCCGGAAACTTCGTTTTGCCAAAACAAATTTTAAGGTCGTTGTAGATCCTAAAAGTCCTATATTTTTTAGTGATGGTGTCTCGCAGTATCATAATTGCTGCATAATTTAAGACTCTCGCTGTTATAGTTTTTTAAATTGTCCAAAATCAATATTTGCTTTGTAAAGGGGGTACATCTCCCCCTGGTTCTATCCTTCCTACGTTTTGTACAGTAAAACAGTTTCTGTAATAGTAGTTGGGATCAAATTTAAGAACTCTCGCTGCTGTAGTTCTTTAGATATTCGATAATCAATATTTATTTGAATGGGGGGCACCCTCCCCCTGGTCCTAGCGAAATTTTTTATAGCCTATGTTACTTTCGGGTGTATTGAGATCATTCTGTGAAAATTTCATCAAATATTGTAGTCTATGTGTTACATACATAACAACATACATACATACATACATACATACATACATACATACATATATACATACATACATACATACATACATACATACATACAAACATACACACATCCTATTTCCTATCTGTAGTAGACAGAAGATATGTATGCTAAGAATTTTTTGACCTCAACCCTGATTTGTAGTTCTACTATAGAACGAAGATCACTTCTCACATACCATTCAATATGTGCATGCTCTTGTAGATACCAGAAGGGACAGTGACGTTTTCGTCAATACAAATCTTTGACTTTGGTTTTACTGCTTCTTCCAATAAAAATTCATTTATCTGTTTATACATTCGCTTTCCTAATCTTTTTCTTATTGAATTTATTTCTCTTCCACTGTAACTCCAATCGGAATGTATTTTTTAAATAAATATAAATACATATTTTTAATGCACCACACTGTCCTTCTGAAGATTATATAGCAATAATATAAATAAAATTATAAAGTTTAGATTTTCAAAAGTATATAAATTTTCTGTTTCTCGCCATCCTTAGTGCCATCTTTGTTGCACATATTGGCCAATGGCCAAACAAATGATTCATGGTTGCAAAAAATCTTTGATCGTGATAATGTTGGTGATAATGTCTTTGTGTTAATCGGTTTGTGTTTTTTTTCGTATTGAATATATAAAGAAATTTAATCATCATGATCATGATGAAGAGAATCTTGTTTCTATATGCTGTGGAATACCTTTAGAGTTGTTGGCTTATCCTGTATTTTATATAAACTTGTAAATGTGTGCGAGTAAGATTAGCATGACGAACACTAAAACCATAATGAAGGCAAAGAAGATAAAATATGCGAATAAAATGAAAAAGAGAAAAGAAACTATAATAAAAAAATGTGGAATTTTAAGTTAATTGAGCAATAAGCTAAAATTATGAAATTTGCCAAGTTAATGAGTTAATTAAATGGTATTTAAGTTACAAATGATAAAATATCGAATTTAAGAGTTTGTAGAGTTTGGGGATAATGATCAGCTTACACTTGATCATGCCACAGCATTAATGGCCAAAAGGGTTATTTTGTTATTTTATTTACGACACGCGTATGTATTCAGTATGTTGAATTTTTGCGGTTTTTTAAGTTGATCCTATATTCAGCAGCAGGTGTCCTGTATTTTGTTTTAAAAACATTTTATGCAATTAATTAATAATTTTACGCGATCACTAAATGCTTTCAGTTGTTCGACAAAGTGTGTGAATATTTTTTCTGATATCGATTTTTTCCCCAAAGAATTTTTATAGAGTTTATAAATTTTATCTTTAATACATTAAAGTCAATTAGAAATTGATAGCGATGATAATTTAGCAGCAGGTATTTAATTAAGCATTTATTGATTTATCAATTTAATAAGTTTTGATACGAACAACAACAATGATAAGGATTTTGAAAAAAAAAAAAATATTAATAACTGAGAGAAGAATTGGCAACTAAAGAAAAACTACAAATATAAAAGCTTAAAGTGATCGATATACGAGAAAGATCTTTGATATTTTATGATCGATTTTTGATCTCTATAGAATGATTTTCGCTTTGAATAAAATATCAACTGAAAAACCTATTAAAATGATCCCCTGTTAAACAATTCTTCTCGATTAAGATCAGCAAAAGTTGCTTTTGATCTTAATCATAATTCCGTACTCAATTTTCTCGAATAAAATTCTTATAATCTAATGATCACTGATATTATGAGTCCATGAATGAAATGTCTGTAAATTTTCTCCCACATATTTCTTTGGAAAAATTAAATCGAATGTCTTAATTCTAAGAATTAAAAAACAATTTTAACTTTGCAAATAAATTTAGAACAATAAAATACTATTTTACAGACAGACTAAATTAAATATTATTCTCATTGAATAGAAGAAGCTAAAGAGAATTTATTAGAGTCTAAAAATCTTTCCAAAGACACATGATTCACTTTAACGAACTAAAATGTATGAAACTAAATAAAATGAGTTAACTTGACGTTTTAATTAAATTTTCAGAAACATTTGCAATAATCTTTTTTTTTTTTTTTTTTTTTTTTTTTTTTGCAAAAATTTATAGCAAAAACATAAAATGAATTTCAACTAACAGACTTATGCCCAGATATAAACATATGAGTACTGGAGAAAAGAGTAGCGGGTATAAATGGAGCCTGTTTGTAGGGCCTTGCATTTTAAAAAATTGTGGTACTTTGAAATTGGATATAGTTCACAAAAGAGGAGATTTTTTGTTAAAATGTAATAGTCCTTCGTAGTGGATTTACCTTACATTAGTTTATTGTCAGTGTTGCCTATTTTTAGTTTATAAATATTTCGTTAGATTACTCTTTAATGATTCTTTGGGCAGGACCAAAGATTTACACAACTTTAAAGAAAAATTTATTTCGGAAGTCCATATCATTGGCTATTGTCCATATTTTGTTTAGCCAAGATAAATTCATGTTCACTACAAATTTGCCATATTTCACGAGACATTAGACATTGAAAAGCCTTTTAACGATTCATTAATCATCAGTTAATGTTCCTTAAAACTAGATATCAATTGCAGAAATTCCTTTTAACTTGGTGATGATTTTTCAAATCGAATTTCCTTTCAAAGAAAAATGAACTATTGAACAGCAATGCCACAGGAGGAAACCAGTATTGGACATACTAGAAGCTACAACATGCAAAAATCACTATCATATTAAATCCAGAGATAGTTTTTTTTTGATATATTAGAGTAAATCCAGCATATTTATTACATTAAATCAAAGATCTCTTAAGTTATGAGCGATTACAATAGTGATTTATTTATAGTACTTTGTGGCAGAATGTAATTGGAATTAAAAAAATGCCCAGTATGTTCCAGAACTTTATATGTGAAGTGGAACACAATATAAATTTTAAAAACAATACATGGTAATGCAGAAACATCTAGATGGCAGTGTTTGTATGTAAATAAAAGTTTGGCTGTGTTGTTTAATATAAAGCAGAGTAACTTGAAAAAACTGATTGATGCCATTCTATTTGCAACGAAGGAATTAGTTTCACTGAAGACAATAAAGTAGTATGCATCAACTATACTATATACTTGTCTTGTGTGAGTGAAACGGCAAAATATTACATTGAATGAGTGACTGCCGTGCTCAAAATACAGAAGTCGTTAATAGTGTATAGGTGAATTTGAAATCGCGAGTCTGGAAATCATTTTTATTAGTTTAATAATTTTTTACTTATTTGTGATCCTTCGCACTAGATACCGTAACACCAAGAAATATTGAGGGCCTTCATAATTATCAGACACTCTGTGTGCTGCAAGATATTAAAAAACAACTGCTTGTAATTTATTTCAAACTTAAATTGGGCCCCCTGAAAGGCTTTTGGATTACATTTCACACTGATAATATCAATATTTCTTCTACAACACCACACAAGCGTTTAAAATAAACACAAGTGTACGAAATATTTTTTCAAATTTATTTTTTTGCTAAATATGCCATTTAAATTTGATGGGTTGTTGTATATTTCGCCTGGCTTGGTTATATATACATACACATATGAAAGCGCTAACTTTATGTCTAGTTTGAGGTCTGTCTATTTACATTCATCTGTCAGTTAACACTTCCATTTATTAAACCTCACTATCGGTCCATGGTCGTTAGAAGAGTGTGAGCAAGTACATATATTTTTTAAACTATCAGTAGCTTTTTTCGCTATATTTCCTTATTTATTATTTTTTTGGAAACTTAAAACGTATTGCATGTTATTCTTTATTATTTAATTGCAATATTTGCCATAAACATATACTCACTCACTTATAGATCTATGGATATGAATCCTCTAACTTATACAAATAGTTCATAGTTGATATTCCTGTCAAACAGTTTATCTATAACTTCTGCCTACAGTCAGTACAATAAAAGAGTTAATTAAGGTTGAAAAAAAACCCGATGACAGCTTGAGCTATTAAATAATTAATATATTTTTTGCTCCAAAAAGATATGTATGTGTGTATGTATTGTGAATTAGTAATGTATTGTGCACGTACATTAAATATATCAAGGTATTTGTAACACAAATGATTACAATTGCAAAATTTAGATTAATGTTTTGTGGAATTTTGGTGGATATAAGGAGTAAGATCGAAAAACTCTTAACACACATTTTTCATCAAAACTTTTGATTTATTTTTAGATCAAGTTACCTTTGTAAAACATGTCAGTTATTATGTTTAATGTCAGACAAATTAATATATTGTCAATCTGATAAAAATGAGTGACAAGAAAAATTTTTAAATTTTTTCAACAAAACCCAACTTGATCCTACAAAAAGTTGGCCAAGCATTAGACGGTCTGACGTCAAACTGTGCGGACTATTTGGTAGGAAAAATTAATGCAAAGTTCCTTGCGGGAACACTTCACAAAATTTAAAGGTCAAAAACAGAGCACGGAAATTGAAATATTCTTGCTGCATAATGGATGATGAAACGTGTGTTCGGCAACATTTTCACAATTTCCTGATCAAAAATTTTATGTTGCTGATTCTCGAGAGAATGTTGAAGAAAAGTTTAGGAAACAAAAGCAGTCTAAATTTTTTTGGTATGGTAAGCAATTTGCAGTTGCGACAAAAGAAGTCAATACCGAAATTTACTTTATAGTGTGTCCACTTATCCTTTCGCTGTGGTTAACAAGCCCTTGAGTGGTAAAAGATTAATAATGTGATTTATATCAAAAGAGGCAAATCTTCCAAACTGCCCGGAGCAAATCATAATACGATCTTTTCAGCTGAATTTTAGAATCAAACCATGAAAAGATGGTTCAAATCATTTTAGGCAAGTCAGTTTGAAGACAATAGGAAGAGACTTCCAAACATAATCCAAAATTAAGCAATATTTCATAATAGTGGGCCCCTTAATGTACCGAAACATATAATTGGACTGGCACTAAAATAATAATACAGTTTCTGAGATCCTAATAGAAATGTTAATATCTTGTGAAGTGACCGAACTCCCAAAACCGACATCACACAATAAATTCCCTCAAATTCTTTACATTCCCCTGTTTACACTTTCTCTTAATTGTTAGTTTTAGTAACATCTGCTACTTAGCAGTTATTTAATTAGCAAAAACAATAACTTTTAGGCAAATTGTTAATATTAATAACATTTTATTAAATAAATTTAAGTTAACAACTTTAATAAACATTTAAACTGTCACTTTTATTGTTTTATTTTATTTAATAAATATTTTTTATTCACTTCAATTTACCACTTTAATAATAATTATAGTTAATTTAATTAACACTATCATGTTAACAATAATTTAAGTGGTTGTCGATTAAATGATAGTTTTTGTTGTTGTTGTTGTTTATTTGGGTGATTGTTGCATGTTTGTAAGTATGTACTGGTGTTTGATAATCTTTTGGGTTTTAATATTTTTAAATCGGAGATAAAACTTAAAATGTTTACATGTTTACAGTTAAAATATACAAATTAAGTTTGATATTTTAAAAGTTGTTTAAAAAGGCAGTTGGCAGATTAAGTCAGTGATTAATCTGTTAAGATCAGAGGTATCCAAATTACCGATTTCTGCTTACTTTACACGTACGCTATAAAAGTCTATTGCTTCACTCACTCAATAACAAATAGTGTGGATGAGTTCCTCTGGTTTAGTTAGGAATAAAATTGAACTAAATTCTTAAATATCGCTAATTGAAGTCAATTATTTCAAAGTTGGCCATCATGGGTGGATACAAGTGGCAGAAATATATGAAAAAAATTAACTAGAGAAAATCCGTTTTGGATTGAATTTTAGGTCAAGATGCAAATATTTAACATACACTGACGGAGAAAGTCTCCGCCTTCTATCATGTACAATGTTTAACGGCTCACCACCAAGTTTAACAAGCGACTGAATGTGTTTTTCTTGCAAAGCCCCACCCCGTTTTTCCTCCATTTATATAGGGATTCCATAAGTCAATTCTTTCATTTTACTCTTTTGCGAAAGAAAGGCGTTTCATTTTGGTTTACCTTGTTACAGTTCTTTCCTGCGATCTCTGACATTATAACCGGCAGATTTTAGCTCCCGACGAACAGAATTTTCCTTTAATATTGCAGCAAATTGGGACGTTTCGGACTCTTTTTTAACTATTGTTACTATTTTCCGCTTTTCCCGTAAAGATAGTGGTGGCTGGCATACACTATTTGTCTGATACTGTTGAGTTAAAATGTTTGATAATTACAGCAATTTAAGAGATCCTTTTAATATCTTTGTATGCACATAGAAAACTTTCTTTCTTCAGAAGTGGTCTCTCATACTATCATAAAGGCAATTAACGGTGACTTTTGTTCATCTGTGTAAGTATATGGTATCCATGAATGAACGTTTGAATATGCAGGGTTAAAAAACAAATAACGAAATGTATTTTAAATTGCATTATAAAGTCCATCAATCTGGGAATTTTAATAAATTCTCAATTTTTAATACAATAATACCCAAAATTCCAATCTGTGTAAAACTTGTACAAAAACGGGCTTTTTGGTTAGTGTCATCACCCTGTCCTTATAAAGGACGTCCCAGAGAGAATATTTTGTAACAATTTTATCAGCGTATATATGTTATCACTTGTTTCACCAAAGAGCTTTTTTAAAGCTTTAAGATCAGATTAACTTTTACTTTTTAATGGATCCATATATTAATCATCAACATTATTTAGATTTTATAAGGAATCTGGCAAATATTTTAGATGCCATATTAAATTTATTAAATTTAAGAAACTAAAAAACAAGGGTAAAAATTGCTAATAACTAATTTTGGCTTCAATATCTTTGAAACAATAAAAGATATCCTGCACATGTAGAGATTTTTAAGAAGTATGTACATAAATGCTCATATCACTAATGATGATTTTTGGTGGACCAAAATCAACTCGAAATCAGCTCAAAATATGTTAAATCTAATTAAGATACGTTTAATGGTTAAGAGTTACAGAATTGTTTCCAAAAAATGAAAATCGCTTTTAGAACCTTTTTTTAACGTGATTTCAAAAATTATTTTTTTTACCAAAAATTTCACTTTAATTATAAATTAATTTAATTTATTAAAATCGAGTGTACTTACCATTACTAGGTTTTTGTGGTATTTCAGCTGGATCAATACCGCGACTTTGAAATATATGCGCTACAGCACTACAATTAGGACTAAATTGTTCCAAAATCGAAGAACCACCAGGTGCAGCTAATGCTGCTGCCAACGGTGGTGGAGGATGGGTAACTGAATCCAAAGCATTTGTAAACACAAAAGGGTTCAATAAACCAATTAATAATAAGGTAACAAACAAAGGACGGTAAATATTCCCAGAGTAAAGGCAGTGGTTTTTTGTTCTTTTTGATATGGAGTGGAGGAAGAATATAATTTTCTTGTTGTGGAGCGGTTAGAAAAGGAACTCATTTTGTTGTGGTTGTTCTTGTTGTTGTTGTCGTTGCTGTTTTTGTTATTTATTAATGTGAATGTTCTTGTAAACATTTTGTTGTTAATGTTTGTTGTTGTTTTTTTTTTTTTCAAAAAGAGGATAAAGTTTAAAGTAAAATTATTAATACTTTATTATTTGTTTTGTAAATTATTTGTTGTTGTTTTTTTACTCAAAAAAAAAACACCGTAATTTCTTTTTGACAGATTTGTTGTAATAACTTTGCTTTTGTTAAATTGTTGTTGGTTAATTTAACATTTTGTTTTGTTTTTATTTTACACTTAATGTGAGGTTTTTATTATGACTCTCTCTCTCTCTTACACTCTGGTGATTTTATTTTGGTTGTTGGCTTCACTATCCTTTTGTTATTGTTATTGTTATTTTTTGTGGTGATTTATTTAAATGTATTTTATAAAGGTTTTGTTATTTTATGCTGTTTCTTTTGTTGTTGCTGTTGTTAAGCTTTGGTTAAGTTCAATATATTTCGTATTGTTTTATTGTTTTTGTTGTTGTTGTATTGGTAGTTGTTAATGGTTGTTATTGTTCGTTTATGTTTGCCGGCAAAATGCGGTTAAATGTAGCAAGTGTTGCAAAAAGAAAACAACAACAAAACAAAAGCAACAACAACTGATGATGGTTTGTACAAAAGGAAAAAGGAATGATTACAAAAACAAAAAAATGTAACACAACAAAAACAAATTAAAATGTGCAAAGTAGAAAAAAATGAAATCAAAGCACGGGGTGGCTTATATGGAGAGTGTTTTATTGTTGTTGGTAGTTTTATTGGCTGATTTTAGATATTTTTTATTTCTCCTTTTTCAGCATATGTATTTGTTGTAGTCTTTAGGGTTCGTTGTGTTTGTTGTTAGTTTAAATGGATGGTTGGCTGCCTCGACTGGATGGATGGTTTCAATTTATTTTAAAGAAAAAAATCACGCAAATAAAACAGGGGGTGATGTTTTTGTTGTTGTTTGAATTAAGATTTTTTTTATAACTGGGTGAAAAAGGCACTCTTTTGTTTTTATGCTCGGCGAGGTTTCCAACAACAAAAAGGATTTAAAGTGGTTGTTGTTGGTACAGACACAATTAAAACTCGAGCCAAAAATAAAACTTTTGTTATAAAAAATATTATAAAATTGCCAAGATTTAATTTTATTTAATTTGCTTTTTTTTGTTATTTAATTTAACACCTCTTTTATTAAGAGTTTTTGTTTAACACTCTTCTCTTTTTTTATTTATTATTCTAAATTTTTTTCTGCTTTTTATTTTGGGAACAAACGTCAAACGTTTACTTTAAATATAAACAAAACACAGTTATAATTATTACTTTATTTTGCTTTATTTACTTTTATTTTATCATTATTTTCTGCTTCATTATCTAATTGTTAGAATTCTTTATTTTTACATATTATTTTTATTAATTTTGTTTAACAATTTTAGCACTTGTTAAGCGGTTTTATCATTTAAAAATTCTTTTGATCTTATATCCGATTTCATTTCAATCTTATGGCAAAACTATTTAGAAAAAACTTCTCTTTTTTGTGAATTTCTTTTAATTTAACACTTTTTGTGTTAATTTTTTTTTTAATTTTTGTTATTTTGATTTCATTAATAATAATAAAATAAACAATTTTAAACCATAAAATATACCGTCCGTATTTGTTTTATTGTTTGTCTGTTTACTTTTGCCTTTATGTGTGAGTGTGTATGATGGTTGATTTTTATTAAATCCTACCGGAAAATCCCGTAGCGTTTAAAAATCCTATAACGAACCGCACCGCGCGACAAGCTGCAAACGACTGATGTTTCTCATTATGAAATTGTAGTTGGCATGGAACGGCAACATAAAACAAGTGTCACAATAATTTTGTTTAGAATGTGGAAGCAAAGGGAAATGTCAGATTAACTTTACTTTGTTCAAGGAAATAAAACTACTGCTGATAATTAGTTAATCTTCCAACCATATTGTTTGAAATTTGAACAGAAGGTGGCGCTTGGTTTGTAATAAACTATTATCATGCCTAAAAGTATGCACCAGTTATCTCCTTTCAAGGTTTTCTTAAAAGTTTTCTTAAAAAAACTGTATAAAAAATGGCATTGTAGCGACTGATTTTATCATCTTTGAAAGTCATGAAACAAAATATAGCACACTTACAACAACAACAACCTCATATTTGAAGATCTGCAAATTCCTTCAAATGTAGACATCGTGGAGAGAAAATTCTACGAAACCATCAACGCAGCAGTATCTCGCTTCGTGCAGTTAGGACTATTATCCAGCCGGAATTATTATTTTAAATATCAAATAATACTAAATGAAGTGGAGCAAGGCCTCTATTTCTGGGATCTACATAAATGTTTTAGTTGACTTTAATTTCCTTTTAAGCCTGAACGGAAGGGAATCATTCTTATTATTTATTAATAAATATTGATGAAAAAGATTGAAACAAGTTAAGGAGTGTAAACCAAGCGCAGCGACCCAAAAATCTCTGTGTTTTAATCGCTATTCGATGGCATTCAAATTTGCAACTGTTAATCCCTCGAACAGCTCATGCCACTGCAATCACAAAAAAACTTCGAAGTAGGAATAAGATCCTCAAAGGATTTGTAGCAGTATTGATAGAAGAACCTTATTGATAGGCCGATCATTGATAAATTAAGGACGTAACAAATGTCCTCAATGCAACATCTACACGAGGAGACGAAGAACATAATAAAGTATTTAGTAATCAGTTCCTCCTTGGATGCTATCGGTGGCATTATCCTAACTTCAATATATCAAAGTCGAGTCTTCCCTGAGGCATGTTAAAAAACATCTAAAAATATATGAACAGATATGTGCAACATCCTTTTGATCGAGATTCATATTTATCAGCTTTGAATGACATATAAATTTCACAGTTTCAAAAGTCGTATATTGATGCCACCCACCTCCCATCACAGAAATATAGCATCTGACGAGGTCTACAAGAGTTCTAGCACAATTTACATTCCCTAGGTGTTCACCGAATAAGCCCTACTACTGTGAGTTAAGGAGTTCTCTTAACACACGTTCTTCATTGTTTCATGTCAATTATTATGTTTAATGTTGGTACGTACTAAAATTTTTCAATTCATATTTTCAATAAAACCCAACTTGGTCCCACAAAAAGTCGGCTAAGCATTCAAAGTCCCGCTGTCAAACTGACAAGACAAGAACGCTGCAAAAAAATTAGACCAAACTCAGAGCACGGAAATTGAATGTTTACAAAAAAATTAGTTAGTGTCTTCTTATATTTGACTTAACTCGGTATCCTGCCTCTGTAGTAAATAAGCCCTTGAGGGGTACAAAAACAATAACGTGGTATTCGTAGTAAGACAGGCAAATCCTCTAAACTGCCCGTGCTAAGGCCAGTGGAAAGATGTTGGGCTCTTATTAAAAGAGAGTTGAAAACCATAAAAAAAGAGTGGTAGATTTTAAACAGAGATGTTCGAGCAAAGTGGCAGAACGCATTATACAAAATGGAACGGTTTTCGAAAAAGTTTCAAAATTGCATTACTTGTGATTAAAGGAGACGATTATTACATTAAAAATAAAACTTTTATTGAATATTGTTTTTTCAAAAAGAATGAAGTAAAATAATTCAATATTTAACTTTTATATAAAGACTTGAATAAATGTTAGTATATTTTGCTGTATTTAATTCTTTTATGTTTTATATAGGTATATATATATTTTATTAATAGGAATTTAATATAAACAGAAAAATTTCTTTGTAATATAAAAGAAAAAAATTAAAAATATAAATAAAATGTTTAAAATATCATAATAACCATTAAAAATAATAGGAAAACATAACAATTTATTAAGAAATAAATTTCAAAAGAAATTAAATTTTGAGAAGTTTTAGTTGTTTGAATTTTATGTTGTGGGAAAATATTTATCAATATCTGCATCTTCGGATATCATTTCCAACGAATGAAAATTTGTTTTAATATAAGTTTTACAATCTGATGAAGCTAAGGAATAAATATTTTATTAAATATATATTTTTTTGGTAATTGAAAAGTTAAACTTTAAACTTACCCAGTTTTCCATCAATAACACGATTTGTTATACGTTTAGCCAAAATTTTAAATAATTCTTTGGTAGCAATTTTTCGTTTATAATAAGGATTCAAATAGTCAACAACTGTTTTGCTAATATCACTCTTTTGCTTATGGGCTGCTTCACGTTCCATTTGTAATTTTTGTTTTTCTGCCGATGAGGAGCTAGAGGATGAAGAGGTAGTGGATGTGGAAGAAGAAATGAAATTGTGACTTGGTTTTGTAGAAGATGTAATATCATTATCCTTATGAGATTTTGTTTTACTTTCCCTAGAATTTGATGAATTTGTTACCGATGATGATGATGATGTGGACGTGTAATTACTACGATGTGAGCTTGAGTGATGGTTGCTAGAGGAAGATTTCGTTTTTGAAGTAGTTGATGATGATGATGAAGAGGATACAGAGAGAGAGGATGATGGTTTAACAAATATTTTATCATCATTTTTGTCTTTATTCGTTGCATGTTGTTGTGAGAAAGAAGAATTTGTTTTATCTTTATTCGAATTGTTCTCATTTGTTGATTTTTGTTCTTTTTCTTTTAGCTTTTCTTTTAATTTTTCTTTTCTTTCTTCATATTTTTTCTTTTCATTTTCAATTTTTTCCAATAAGGATAGTATATCATCAGGTTCTTTTTCCTCCTCAACTTTTTCATCATCGCCTTCGTTTTTATCACTTTCATTGTCCGGCGGCGTGTAAATCAAATGACTACGATATTTATCTTTAGAGTTTTTGTTATAGTGTGAAGTTCTTTTAGCCTTAAATAGATTTCCATACGAAGATGAAGAGGATGAACTCGAAGATCTTTTTAAATTTTTGTTATCATTTTCATTAGACATTTTATTTTCTTTACTCATATTATTTTCTTCCTCTTCTTTAACGGCAGCTTTTTCCTCTTGTTCTAATTTTTCAATTTGTGATTTTAGTTCTTGTTCTTTAGAAATTAAATTTTCTAAATTCTCTTCATTAGCTGTAGCTTCATTATCTACTTCCATTTTCCCTTTCGTTTCATCTTCCGATTTTACACCAAGTTCTTCTTCATTTTCAGGAGAATCGATTTTTTCAAGTTTTATATTTTCCTCCGGTTCTTTATCTTCTAAACTGTTATTGGAGGAATCATCACCGCTACTTTTTCTTGCATTGAAATAGTTACCGATTGTAGTTTGTTTTTCCGTATCTTTTTTATAACTTTTAGGTTTTCTTAAAGCTTTTGGCGCATCCTTTTTTCTTTTATCGCTACTACTGCTGCTACTATTTTTCTTTTGCTGAGGATTTTGTTCTTCTAATTCTTTAAGTTTGCGTTCGAAATATTCTACACTACCACCATTCCAAACACTTTTCTTTGCCTCTGGTTTGGGTACATAATCCATTAATACCGGCATTAAACGTTGCTGGCTTGTCAATTGTTTTATTACAGAAAGCTGTAAATAAATTGAACGCAAAATATTAAAAATATTGTGAATAAATAGATGATAAAATTGATATATTTTTACCTCTTTAGCTACTGCATGTCTGTACATATTTGCCACTTTATTTTTGGAAAAACATTCATATTCTATATCTGCTGCTATAGCTTCATAATCTCTTTGTACTAAGGCACTTCTGGGTTTATCCTCTTCACTATTCTGTACATTATGTTTGAGAGCATCAGCTAATGCTGTCAAATAATTTTCACGCACTGATATTTTTAATCCAGCAACTTTTGTTGTGGTGGCTTGAGCTTGATGTATACGTGTCATATGAGTTGATGATTCCTGTTCCAATTCCCTGGCAGCATTTAAACATTTTCGTAATTGAAATTGTTTGCGTATAAAATCTTCGGTATCACGTTTAGCTTTTTTAGCTAATTGAGCATGTGATACTTCTCCGTATTCATCATCTGAATTGCTATCATTATTGGAATACTCCTGAGCAGCACGTTTAGAACCAGCACGACCACCTAAATCGTGTTATCGTGATGTTATTGAATATTTTAGAAACAAAAACATTCAGAATTAAAATCAAAATTATAAAATATTTTATAATTTGTGCTGAAGTTTGTAAGATATAGAAAATATCGTGATTAATACAGATTTATCTAGAATAACTTTCAGAGACGATTTAGGACCTGATTTTATAAAGGAATTCTATTCATTTGTGTAACTTTTCAAAATATATTGTTTTTGTTTAAAAAAAATTGTATGAAAGTGAAGTAAAGGGATTTATGGGACAAATGAATTAACAATATCCGTACATCCGACTGCCCACCTTATGATGCATCATATAATAAATATGGCGTTACACCCTTTTAAATATATCATTTAACTCGGAATTACTTTCAAAGACGATTTAACAATATCCGTACATCAGCGTGTCCATCCGTCAGTTTGCCTATCTGTATGTTCAGTTAACTGGCTGTCCATGCAAGGAATGCTAACATTATACAGTTCGCAATTATTTATTAAGATATTTTAATTAAATTTGGCACAAATATATAGAGGGCCAGTTCCGAAGCACCAGAGTATATAAATCTCAAAGAAAATTATGGTATTGCGATAAATTTTCAAATGCTTAAGAATAATGTAACAAAAATCCCACAAGTCTTGCTTCGTAGCAAATGTAACCTAGAGGTTACATTTAATAGCCTTTTCACTTCTTCAGCTAATGCCACTGTAATCACGCAAAAATTTTGCAATAGACATAAGGTCCTCAAAGCACTAGCCTCCAGTAATTGGGATATGGAAAAGAACCCATATTAGCTACTTTTAAAACGATTCGCCGATCAGTGATAAATTATGCTGCTCCAGTGTGGCCTCCTTCGCTAAGTGGTACGCAATGGAGAAATATTCAAAGTTGCCAAAAAAGAGACTTAATAAACGTAACGGGCTGCATACAAATATACTTTATACAACAACTACATGGGACGAAAATCCTAAAGAAACATAACGAAATGCTTAGTAACAGCTCCTTCTTCCATATAAACAATTGGTTTTACCCCCGAGGCATGTAAGAAAATATCTTCGAATATATGAATAAGCACAACACATAGGTAAGTTCAAGATCCTATTGATCGGCATTTATATGTAATAGTTTTAAACGACAAGTAACCGTGTGAATGTCGCACCTGGAGGGCAACTCATCACCTATCGCAGACATAGAACAGAATCTGCCGAGGTCTACAAGAGTTGTTCTAGCGCAACTACGTTAGAGATGGAGCAATAGTCTCAATGCCTACTGGTCTCGAATTGATCGTGTCGTCCCCTTTATTTGTATATCATGTGGCCAAGGACCACATTATATACATCAGATTTGTTTAACTGCCAAGCTAATCTCACCATTCTTAGGCCATAAGATCTATTGACTCATCCTATAAAAGTGGCAAAATTTCTTTGCATGGACTAAACCAAAACCTGAATAATAACAATTAAGTAAATCGTTTATAAAGTTATTACAACCAATTTTTGCGAGGATTTGTCCACAATGTTCTTGAGTCCTCTTTATATCGCAAGAAGTACGTATATCTTTTATTCTTATGTCTAAGTTTCTTTTAATTTTTACACAAATTTTTCTCTAAATTAACTCTTACCTTCGTATAAATCTGAACTATCCTCTAGAGAAATGCCCGTTTTAAAAACTGAATCCATACACAAACGATGAAATGTCTGTAATGCTTTTTCCATCTTTTTGGGATTTTTACAAACATCACATCTATCAACACAATCTGGTGTAGGATCACCAAAATAATTGGAAAACAATTTATGACGACATTCTAACATCTCACAGAATGTAACAATTTCATCAAAATTCTTCATGGCCCTTTGAGCCATTTCTTGTTTTCCAGAGCATGATGATGAACGTGAACGATTTATATCGTTTTGTAATAGGAAACGTATAGATTTAACATCATCACGACCATAATAGAGACGACAATACGATTTAAGACCATCACGACCAGCGCGACCAGATTCTTGATAATAAGCTGCCACATTTTGGGGAACATCCCAATGTATTACAAACCTTACAGAAGGCTTATCAACGCCCATGCCAAAACTGTTTGTGGCTACAATAATGGGGTATTCTCCATTCATCCATTTTTCTTGTACTTCCACACGTTCGGGTCCCTTAAGACCGGCATGATAAGCAATAGCACCCACTCCTTGCCGTGAGACACCATGAGCAACTCTTTCTACATTTTCTCGAGTACGACAATAAATTATGCCACAACCTCGTTTGGCTGGTGGGGTTGCACGAAATTTTTCCTCATCTCCCAGACAATGCTGAGCAAAGGTAGCCAAATGTTGAAAATCATCTTCAATGGAATTTTTAAAAACCACATCGTAGAAAAGATTCTTTCGAAAACTGGGTGTGCTAAACTTGGCTACGGGTTGATTCAAATTCAACTGTTTAAATATGTCCTCCTGTACATGTTTTGAAGCGGTGGCTGTTAAAGCCATCCATATTATTTTCGGATATTTTCTACGCAATTCACCCAATTTTAAATAATCTGGACGAAAATCATGGCCCCATTGCGATACGCAATGTGCCTCATCTACCGCCACATAAGCAATTTTATCATATTTCACTAGTTGACTTAAAAGCTCCTGAAAACCTTTCGTGGCTGCCTGTTCTGGTGTGATGTAAAGGAAACGTATGCTCGGTTTAATGGCTTTCAAATCGTTTATCACTCGATCTCTCTCTTTTTGAGACATTTTTGAATTTAAAGAGTCTGCCTGGATCTTCCATTTGGCCAAATGATCAACTTGATCCTTAATCAAAGCTAACAGAGGGGAGAATACTATAGTTATTTTACCCTCCGCCATAAGACCTGGCAGTTGAAAGCATAGTGATTTTCCAGAGCCAGTTGGCATACTCACATATATATCGCGTTTTTCTGTAAAACAAATTACAAAATATTATTAACATGCAACAATAATAACAAAAACAAACACTTGTTAGTGCAGTTTATAAAATTTGTGACCACTAACTTTTCACTGCACATTTTATGGCATTTTTTTGTAACTCGGACTTGAATTCCTTAAAACCAAAATATTTTTCCAGATTTTCATACATTTTCAATTCCACTTCATCTTTCTTCTCACTCATTTTGTTTATTTTTTATTAAATTTATTTTATTTTTTTAATTTTTTCAATATTTCAAATCAAATTTTTAATTTCATTTTTCATTTTCTTCTTTTGGTAAAAAAAATTAATGTTGTTTTATTTTCTTCCTCGTTGTTTTGTTTTTTTCTACGTATGCGAAAAGAAAAACACACACACGCAGCTGTCAAAAAGGCGCCAACAGCTGTGAATGTTTGCATTTAACAGACTTTTAATAATAAGTTAACAGTGCTGTTATGAAATAGAAAAGAATTTAACAGCGTTAATCTTTTACAAATTTGTTGCAGAGCTGTAAAGTTTACAGAAATTGAACATTAAACTTTTCAAAAATCATAAGATTTTTCAGAAGCGATTTGTTTTGGAATCATTGACATAAATGGACGTGCAAAATAGTGGACATTCAGTGAGTGCATATCAATATACAACGCACATTATTTTCCTTCAAATAAATTTTGAACTTCACTGCGATCTTAACGATTTAATCTAAGAAGTGAGTTCGAATAATTCTTAACAGACATATATGAAATGATGATTGAAATTATTACTTAAATTTAGAACAAAAAATATAGATAAAAATATTTTGACAGTTCTTTAACTAGTGATGAAATTTTGAACCTTTTTCGGAAACCATTAACGTTTCATTAATGTTTTTTTAAGGCTTTCTGTTACTTTGCTCGAACACGTAGTCCATCTCCATTCAAAATCTACCACACTTTTAGACAACATTCTTGTGCTTTTCAATTCTCTTTTAACAAAAGTCTAATGTCTCTCTATTGGCCGTAGCTTCGGACAGTTTAAGATTTGCCTATCTTAGTACAAATTCCACATTATTGTTCTTGTCTTATGAATGAAAGCAGCATTTTTTATACATTCCTTGATGTAAATTTTAGTATTTATAGAACCCATTGTAATCGATTGGCTTCTCTTGCCGCAACTGGACCATAAACTTTTCTTTCCAGCAAGAATATTTTTTTAAGAAAACTTGACTTTAATTAACATGTTCATCTTAAACCAGCTCTGGGTGAGTAAACACCTATCGCTTCATCGTCGTTATCGCTTAAAGACTGTCAGGCTTTACTTTTATATTTTTTTTACAAAAATGAACCAAATTTTAACGAAAATGTAACAATATCATATAGTTATATATATTTCATGATCGTACAAGAAATCATCATAAGCAAAATTTTGATACATCCCGAAATCAGTCTATCATATAGGTCGCAATCTTCTAGAAAATTTTCTGAAATTTGCCATATATATTTATTTTAATACAAAAAGATACTAGATTGTGCTGGCGTCATTATTCGACCCCCAAAAAAAGGTCATATTTCGGAATATGATTTATAGCTTATAAAACTCTTAAATATGAACAAATTATATTGAATTACACTCAATTATTGTTCTAATCATCTTGAATGTATGCTATTTATTTGACCAAAATTGGTCTATATTTTGCTATAGTACCTATGTAAGGCCACCTCCCGAAAATCAGGTTTGTGCTTATAAAACTGTCAAATAAATATCAATTTTATCAAAATTCAGTACAATGACTTTTCTTTAACAGTTTTTAACATATTTTATTCATTTGACCAATACCTGGTCCATATTTTGCTATATCTCCCATAACACCACTTTCGGGAAAACAGTTTTGAGCTTATACAACTAGTAAATGAAGACCAATTCTATTGAAATTTGGTTCAATTAGTTTTTTAACTATCTTGAGTATTTGTTATTAATTTGACCGGTATATATTTTGCTATAGGTCCCATATAAAGCCTCTTACCGGTTTGAATATAGCTGAAGAATATGTTACCATATTTAACTGTAGTTATCAAAGAGACCTATTTCGTAATCGGTGTTTAAGCTGATTTCAGCATAATATAAATGGTGGAGGGTATTTAAGATTCGGCTCAGCCGAATAATAGCATTCTTACTTATATTTCTTTTATTTTGATCAAGTTAAAATCCACGTGAAACGTGTCAGTTATTATGTTTAATATCCAACAAATGAATATATTGGTGATCTGATTAAATTGAGTGACCAGAAAATGTTAGTACGCAGATAAAGTTATAAAAACATTTTTAGTGGGTCCCAGTTTTATAGATAATTTCATGAAATTTGACAGAAATTTGAAAAATTTTATGAAATTTGGTAACTTTTTAAGAAGTTATATTAAATGAGTGTTCATAAACCACCAATCTTTGAACTTCGGAGACGAATTTAAAATTTCTAACGACAAGTAAATAGCGTGTGTCACTGACATCGGAAATGATGAGGTGGTATAATGCAGGTTTTTGAATATTTTTTCGTTGAATGAGAGATAATTTGAAATGATAATGGTAATTAAACAATTACACCGATAAAATATATATGTATATGTGTTTGACACATTCCATAGTTCTAAAATTGTTTTGTAAATCTAAATAATAACAGTCGGTTCAAAATCACTGATCAGTAAAAAGGTTTTTAATAAAAATATATAATTTTTTATTAACTGTAAAATTTTAAAATGAAATTGGACAATTTATCGAAACATGGAATTCTAACCGGAATTGTAATAATAATTTTTCTACTTGTAATGACGAAAATGGCTGCAAATAATATCTACGAAATCGTCTATTTAACGGAATTATTAAATGGTTAGTTGAGGAAAACAAAATTATACTTTTGTTGAAATCGCATTCATCGAATTCGGATTAATTTAGTAAACGTATTCACTATGACAAAATTCTCTTAAATTTCCTGTTTCAAATTTCGAAATATGTTTTCGAATTTCTATAGAATTTAAAATTTGGGAATTAGAAAAAAATGTGGACCTACCTTCGCATAATTTCACACAGTAGTTTTGGTTTATACTTATCTTAATTTGATTAAATATTTTTTATAAAATCCAAGTATGTTTGCGATTTATGACTTTGAAAGTGATATTTGTAAAGGGTGGTTGTATGGGACCTATAAGTAATAATATACCGATCCTCGTATTATTTAGCATATCGTGTTTTAATATAATAAAACTTATTTGCGATTTTGTATTTTTATATTTAGGAATTTTATGGACATTAGTGTGGGACCTACGTGAAATAATGAACCGATCGTAACCAATTTTAATATTCATCATCCTTGGGTTAAAATAATAAGATATCGTAAAAACTGCGCGAACAAGCTTTACATAGACAGCCAGCCAGCCGGACGGACATGCTTAAATTGATTCAGAAAATAATTCCGAGTATAACGTACTTAAAAGTGGTGGTACGACAATTTTTTCCACCCGTTACAAATATCTGCACAAACACACGAATCCCAATTTTTTAAATAACTTAATTGGACGAATCCAAGATAATTGTTCATGTACACTCCAATATTTCTGGTAGCTTCCATACAAATGTCTTCCTGAAATTTGATTAAATTTGGCCCAAATAAATTAAAAATATCAGTCTAAATCTACATACCAAATTTCATAAAGATCAAAACAAATGTACGAGGACCGGTCCAAAATTGTGGTGAAGGGTATTATATAAATCAAAATTTAAGGTTTTCAGTTCTATATAATTATTTATTGATTTCTATTTAACAACATTACAAGTTTCAGACTTTACCGAATTTGAACCACCACCAATGGATCTACCAATTGCTATTATGGCCAGTTCAGTGATTTTAATCTTTGTTACAGCTCTAATGATTTTTGGAATTATTAAGGTATTAATTATCGTAAAAAATCAAGAAAATATGAAAAATATTTATAATTTTCGTGATTATTCGAATAAACGAATAAATTAATTTTCTGTAATAATAAATTCAAAATTTTCTATATTTTTACTTTTTAGGAAAGTCAATTATTTATAGCTCCTTGGTTAATTATTTTTATTATCGGTCTTATTGGTGAATCCATATTCTTTTTGTATCAGTTAATGCGCAATTATCAATATGATTTAATATTATATATTTTATGTGTATTTGGTAAGTTATAAAATGGAAAATTTATTTAATGTTATAAAAAATTTAATCAAAATGAATTACAGGCATTCAGATATTGATATTATCACCTATTGCCTGGATATTTCAAGGAATACGGTATAAGAAGAGGGCGCAATGTTTTGATTCAAATGTACAGAAGGAAATTGGATTGAAATGGTCAAAAAATTGAAAATTTACAAATAAACTAAAAACTGATTCTGATCCATTTGGAATCAATAAATACCCAGAATCAGTAGAATCATCTCTACACCTACGCACATACCCTCTTAAATTCAAACTGTTTCTTAAATTCAACAACTGTACATATATATAATAAATTCACTAAATTTTAATAAATTTTGGGCAATAAATTTTGTTTTCTTGAACCTTTGCTGATATTCTTAGTAATGTATTTTGCTATGTCCGCCTGCCCGTCCGTCTGTCCGTTGGAAACATTATCACGCCTAGATTAATTATCCTAATTCAATGAATTTTTACACGTTGTTTGCAATTGTCCTGAGCTATTTCCTCTTTAAACCAGCTATATCGATTTATTTGCAAAAATGTTGTAGACCGATATCTGAGACAACCTCAAAATTGCGAAAAAGAATTTTTCTTATTATATTATATATATTCTTCATCATTGTACAAAAAAGGCAATAATAATCAAAATCGAATCAATAGAAAAAGAGTTATAGGCTGAAATTTTGATACAACTCTTTCCGGAAATGGGGTTGAACTTATAAAACGCTTAAGTAAAGACCAATTCTATTGAAATTCGGCACTATGATTTTTCAATCTTTAATATATATTATTAATTTGACCAATATCGTTCCATATTTAACAATGTCTCCCATATAACGCACCTTCCCGGAAACTCTTATATGAATATGAATCAACTTAAATTAAAACCATCATGATAGTTTATTTAATGTTATGAATATGTGTTACTTTCTTTGCGAACATCGGACCATATTTTGCTATAGCTCCCATTTTATAAATCTAATGAAATTCAGCACAATTATTTGTAATCGGGCCATATTTGCTATAGTTCCCATTTAAGGCTCCTTCCCTGAAACGGGTTTTCATATAATCCAATTTTTTTTAAACTGTCTTTAATATATGAATCTAATTTAACAATAACCGACCATATGTGGTTATTACCTTTTAATTATAGGCCAATTCTATATAAATTTAGACATTTATCGAAATATTTTCAATATACACAGAAAAAAATTATGAAAAAAATCGAACAATTAAATATATAATTAATTCTATAATTTGAATTAAAGAACTTAATTGGATTAATTAATTGTTTAATTGAAATTAAAAAATTTTAATGTTAGTGTGTATGTTTTTATATTTTGTAATAGTGTTGTAAAAATAAACAATAGGGTACCTGAATTGGAATAAAGAAAATATTTAAATGAAAATAACCGTTACTTTTTATAACTTATGTGTTATCGAAATTAAATGTTTCAATTGAAAAATTTTTAAATTAGAAAAAAAAAAACATATGAGTACTCAACAACTGCATGCTGATTTCCTACATTTTCAACATCACTACTTTTGTTAGAACACAAGAAAAAACAAACACGCAAAAATTTTTATAGTCGCTTAAGTCCGACTATTTAATACCCAACACCACATTGTTGATTGTAAATGTCTGTATAATTCGCTTTCTCTATTTTTCTGTAGGGTTACCTAGGGATTAGAAAAAATTATGGGCCGACTCTCGTTTAATTTCTCACAGCAGTTTTGGCTTATATTTACCTCTAATTTGGCTAAATATGTTTTACAATATTTACGTATATGGGCGATTTGTGAGTTTCAGAGTGATACTTTTATGGCTAAAAATCCCATTCCGGAGCGACATTTGTGTTGGACCTATAAGTAGTAATGGTCCGATCATAACCACTTTCAATAGGCATTGTCCTTAGGCCAAAATAATAGTACGTGCCAAATTTCATTAAGACATCTTAAAACTGCGACCTGTACTTTACGAACAAGTTTAACATGGACAGCCAACCGGAGGACAGACATCGATTCAGGAAGTGATTTTGAGTTGGATATTTTTTCTGCCCATTAAAAACATCTGCACAAACGCTTGATAAGCCATGCCGCATGGTTGCGTAGGGTAAAAAAACACAAAGTATAGCGGTTGGCGTTTTTAAAATAGTCTGTATGCAAAATAACATTATATTTTTGCCTTTTTTTGCATATAAAGCAATTTTTCCGTTAGGACCAGAGGTTGGGTACCCCCCATTCAAAACAAACACTGAATATCGAATATCTAAAAAGCATTATAGCCTTTTTATCAAGAGTTCTCAAATTTAGTCACAACAACTTTATTAACGAATATATAAAGAATTATATCAACGAAAGTTCTGAAATTTAGTCTCTATCTACAAAAAATGTAGGATGGATAGGATCAGGTTAAGAAGAAGTAGCCCCCTTGCAAAACTAATATTGACTATCGTATATCTAAGGAACTACTACAGCAAGAATTTACATTTTTTAAAACACGTTGTGATTTGTGAAATTTCTTTTGAAATCTAAGACTGAGGAAACTTTTTGTGCTGCAAAGCGCACCGGGTCACCCTAATCATTGATTTTAATTAATAAAGAAAATTTATCGGTTATAAATGTGAATACATATGAAAACAATTGTGAAGAAGTCAAAGGTGATTCAAATAAAAAATTTTGTCTATATTATTTCACATACTTGCATATGTGTGAACGGATCTATTATTTTATTGTCCACAACCACAAATTATTCTACACCCAATTTGATGGGAACAGTTCGTTTAACATCATTGATCAGTGAAAACGTTGTGAGAGCATATCTTGTTTTAATATTTATTAAGAATTTGTGAAATCAAATAAATAATTATTTAATTAAATGAATAATAAATAAATAAAAAAATAAATAAATAAATAAATAAATAAATAAATAAATAATTAATTAAATTAATTAATTAAATAAATAATTAATTAATTAACAATAACATTGAAACACCTTAAAAAATAAATAACATTAAAAAAATGAAGTTGGATAATTTATCGAAACATGGGATTTTAACCGGAATTATAATAATCCCTTTTCTTATTGTCATAATAATATTGGCATCAAATAAAATACATGAAACGAATAATTCAATAAAGTTATTTAAAGGTTGGTTTCTAAACGCAGAGAATAAATATGCTTGCGGTAACCATAAACAAGAAGCAACATAATATTGTTTTTAGATATTGTTACCGTAACTAAAAATTTTGTATATTCACATTGTGATTTTGCATTAATAAAAATAGTTATTGTTATCGCCACTAAAATTATTGTTATTTCAATAAAAATATTGTTAGTTCAATAATTTTTGTTCGCATTATTTTATTATTGAATAAAAATATTTTCGTATGAAATACATTTTTCATTTTATATATACAGCTGCGTTCAAAATAATAGGAATGATGGTAACACATATTTTGTTAAGCTAAAATTTTTAGCATCACATATTTACGTTGTAATTTGTCAAATTAATAACATTTTTATTAATATTGAATCGATCAATTTAAAAGAATTAAACATTTTAATTCAGTATTTAATGTATTTAAGTTTTAACTTAAATTAATAAATATATTATTAAGTTATGTAGAATTATCATAATGACTTTTCTTATTTAGAACATATTGACAGTAACAGGACGAGAAATAGTACCGAAAAATAACGAAATTGAATAAAGAATCTTAGATATCGGGGATAAACATATAGAAAAATTAGAAGATATTATTGCATTCAGAACATAAATGCTACTAGTTACATTACTTTTCGCAAAAAACCCACGATCTCGTAGCTCCAAACGTAAAAAGTCAGATGTGAAAAACTGCCTTATAGTTTGGTATAGGAAAATCATCTTTCTGGGTCGGTGAATACATTAAAAAATGAGTTTCATTTACCAAATTTTATCTTAGAAGGTTACAATGAAGCTTGCAACAATATGCATAAAATATGCACATGGCCATATAATGCGACCTAAAGGAAAATATCGAATATATTAATTGTGGACCGATGGAAAGAAATCCAAATTGTTTAGTGGACCTTGATCAAGACAGTGAATTCGCTCTGTACAGAATTTAATTGATTATGTATAGTTTAACAACATAATTTTAAAAATATGATATGAAAATAGTTTTCATACTATAGAGTTGGTCCTTTATATTAATTGAAAGGATAATCAATCTTAAATGTTTACGTTAAAATTATGTAAAATGTAGTGTTGTTCTATTACGGATGAAATATGTCTTTTAAAAAGATTTTTTTTGAATATGACAATCTGAGAGACACTAGAGGTTTAGCAATTGGGTTTGTTCTTAACAGTCTGAATTGATGAAAAGTCTATAAACTTTCAACACCCTGACTTCATTCCCTTAAAATACTATTTAATAAACATTAAAGAGTGTAATGCTGAAGAATGAATATCATATGCTGATGAATTTTGAGATGCAATGTGGGGCACTAAATTTGGGAAATACATAGTTGGGACCTGTTTGACTACATATTTCAAAGATGTGTACCAATTTGCTTTTAGGCAAATACTGATGATATTTACAATTTCAAAAATTTTATTATATTTTATTTTTCTTTAATTAGCGCCTAATTTTGCTAAAAATATTATAATTTGATTTTTTACATGTTGATACTTCTATTTTTTTGAACGCAACTGTATATACTTTAGGAAAATATGTAAACATTATTTGAAATGTTTCTGTCATAATTTTATTCATTTTAATTTCCTAAAATTGTGATCAGTCAAACATATTGCGACCACAATATATTTTTTTTCTTAAAAAAATAATTTTATTACAGCAACGAAATTATTATCAAAACAAAATAAATTCAACAATAAACATGTTTGCCGCGAATATGTTAGTGTTTGCGACAAACATATTGTGAAATAACGTTTCTCTGCGTGTAATACACAAATTGTGCTTTAAAAGATAGAAATAAATCAATTGAGGAAAAATCGCAGAATTTCTTTAATTAATTCAATTTCTTGGAATAAATTTTAAAAATTTTAGATTTTAATGGATATGATCAAAATTCCCCGCCTTCGTTGGATGGACCAGTTACTGTTATTGTCATTTCATTAATTTTAATTATTGTTACCGCTCTAATGATTTTGGGAATAATTAAGGTAATTAATTTATTAATTTATTTATTATTTACACGTAAACATTTTTAATAACAAAGAAAAAATCTAATTATGAGATCAAAATATAATTTGAAACAAGTAAGAATGTTATATTCGACTATACCGAATTTTTAATACCCTCCACCACAAATGCCTAAGAAATAAATAAATTATGTTTCGTACATGTACATTATACACACACATGAAAAGCATATATACTCACAAACGCATACATTATATGAATGTATTTCTTATATACAACAAAATTAATTAGTCATACAATTAGTTTTAATTTTGACTATAACTTTTTTTATACTGAACCGATTTTGATAATTTTTGGAATGATAATGACGTACATATTTTTTGATATTATAGTAAATAATTTTAATTAACTTTTTCATATTTGTCGATTTATAATTATATTAATAACGATAGTTCTTCGCTTTGATTTAGAGGTTGCCTCAATATGGTCTATATCTCTGAACCGATTTCTGGTTTGAAATAGAAACTTCTCAGGAGTATAGTTAATACTCAGGCTAAATTTCATTGAGCTCAGTCAATAATTGCGATGTGAGCGTGCCAACAACAGACAGATGGATATAGCTAAATCGACGCAGATTTTGATGTAATGCAAAAATATATATACACATTATGCAGTCTTAGATGATTCCTTATTAGCGTTACACACGGAATGACAAAGTTAATATACCCTCTTCACCACTTGTGGTGGCAGAGGATATAATAAAACTGCAGTTAGTAGTCGACTTTGAAATGATTTAAGTTGTGAAACAATAAAGATATTTTAGAACAACTAAGTATGCTACTTTCGGCTGTGCTGAAACTTAGAAGTATTTTCACGAACTAAAATAAAATTAAAGGGAAGAGATCACTGTAGCGAAATGTGGTCCAGTTTCTGTATTAAAAGCAATTAGAAAAATATTTGAACCGACTTTCAAGCTCAACCCAATTTCCAATATTCATGAAATCAGTTAGGTAAATTAAATGGGAAGGGTGCTTATATGGGAGCTTTTATGATATATGGACTAACATTTGTCATAGTTGTTACATTTTTGAAGGTGTTTAGAAAAATAATTGTGCCAAATGTACAACTTTATGTTATAGTTAAATTCTGTGTAAAACCAATAACTTTTTGTTGAAGATTTTAGAAAACTTCTTCTTTGGAATTCTGTAGTCTTAGATATGGGTCTATAACTTTTTTGTTAATGGACTGATATAGCTGTTATTTTAAACAGGAAATTTCTTAGGACAGTAGAATCGTTAAATTCGTTAAATTCGGACAATTTTTCTAGAATGTTTTAAAACAGACGAATGTAGCTAAATCGACTAAGATTTTGAAGAATATATATAGTTTATGGGATGATAGGCGATTACTTAGCGTTACACAAGGAATAACAAATTTAATATCCTCATCACCATTGTAGTTCTGCTACACTAATACGAACAACATCAATATTTCTCACATAAAGAACTAAGTAACCATGTCCAAGACTATTCAAATTTCCTACCGAACCGGTTTAGTGAAGACCTTCTCTATTCTCCATGGTTGAATTTCTCAAACACTGAATGTTAAACAAAAAAAGATTAAACGTATAATACCCTACATCATCACGTAGACATTAAAAGTTACGGACTTTTTTATGAATTTAACGTATGTGAGATTCGAAAGCTTATCAGCTCTAACCATATGAATCTCTCTAATGAATGTTATTTATAGAGTAAAAAAATCGATTTGAGGAGACTGTGCAACATTTATATAGACATCCAGACGTACGGTCGTGCACTGTTAAATCGATTAAGAAATTGACTCTGAGTTGATCGGTACCCTTAAAAGTGGATGTAACACCATAATTCTCATTCATTATAACAAAAAATAATTCTATTTTCTTTCACTTTTAGGAACGTCTTGTATTTATAGCACCCTGGTTAATCGTTTTCGGAATTGGTGTTATTGCCGAAGTTGTTTTATTCGTGCACCTATTAATCAGTTATTTTTCAGCTGAATTAGTTTTGTATATTTTATGCATACTCGGTAAGTATTTTATTACATTTCTTAAAAGTATTCGAATAAAATATAATTCTGTAATTTATTTCAGCTATTCAAATATTAATATTTTCACCTATTGCCTGGATATTTCATGGTATACGTTGTAAGAATAGAGAACATTATTTTGGTTCCAATATACAACAAGATATTGAAATTAATTTGAATAAAGATTCCACCGAAAAAATGAAAAATTAATTATTATTACGAAATTTTTAATATAAAATATCGCTTCACTCAAATAAAGAAATCTTTAATTGAGTTGGAAATGTTTTATTTTTCTTGGTTATTTTTGGATTTTTGTGGAATTTTGCCGAATATTATGGTTCATATTTAAGAGTTTCATACTCTTAAAACCCTTTTACTTATAGTTAAATTAAATGGAATCTATAACCAACTGTAGATATATATTTGTCGAATTAGTTACACATATTAAGTAGTCTTAGAAAGATCAATGTTCCGAGAAAGGATGTATATGTAAGCTACATTAAATTCTAGCTAAATCCAATTCATTTTTGCTAAAAATAGAAACGATATTCCGATGCAGCTAATTTTAAATAAGAAAGTGTTTGCGACAATAACAAATAATCCGGGAAATTTTTTCATTGAATTCGGACAACAGTCTGGTAGTGAGAATGTTTTCAATAGATGGACAGACAAATCTTAATCTTAATGGAAGGAGTGGGATTGGAATGTTTTTAGCATACATATCTATCTTCCATCTTCTATATATATATAAAATGCATTGTGTGTATGTAAATATGTATGTAACGTATGGACTCCAAAAAAAAAGGATAAATTTTGATGAAAATTTCACAGAATGATCCCAATATGCCCGAATGTTACGTATGCTATAGTGCCAGGGCTACGCTAATACTGTTAAAATGTCTAAAGAACTATAAAAAATAGGGTTTGCGAATTTGGCCCTAATCACTTTCTCAAGGATCTTTTTTAACTTACAAAACGCAAGAAAGATAGCAACTACCAATACGCAATTGTCTTAATATATTTTTGTTAAAATCCTTTCTGATATATAATAAATTTTGAACCTATAGCCAAATATGGACCGATATTCGTCAGATTAGTTATATATATCAAAGACTGTTAAAAAAATATAATTACGATTGATTCTTATATCAAAATAGGATAAAATTTGGCAAATTTCAGAAAATTATATTCACATTATGGTTAAATTCTGTCTTTAGTTCTTCTTCGGAATTTTGAAGTAGTTTCCGATATCGATATATATATTTTATCTAAAATTCTTTTTGGAGGTAGTCTCCGATATTGGTATATATATTACTTTTGTAATGAACTGATATAGCTGGTTTAAAATAGGAAATTAGGATTATTTTTTTGTGTAAGGAGGAACTATGTACAACTTCATGTTATGGTCAAATTCTGTTATAATCACTTTTTGTTAAAGATAATAAATTTTGAGTTAAGACGGTCTTGCAACAAAAGAAAGGTTATGTAATTCTTTATGTTAATCCATGCTTTAATCTCCAAACGCAGGATATTACAAAGTCGTTCAAGTCCGACTTTGTAATACCCATGTACACCATAATGTTGGTGATAAATAGTATTTAAGAAATATTAATGAACGACTCTCGCATAATTTAATTTAATTATCTGTTTTATTATTAAGTGTGCAGTACTTTATAGTGCCACTAAAAATGTACTGAAGTTTATGTGAAATGTAAGCGTTTTAAAAGGAATTTTGCAAGATATTTAAATGGGAGCTAAGCAATGCACCAACCTCGCATCATTTGGAACATTGTTGCAAAATTTAAAATGGCTTTATATTTAACACTTTTATGAGCCCTTGCAGACCTAAGCTTTAATCACTTTTTTTTCACTTGAATGAAACTGAAACTGATGTTATTAACCTCTCCATCCTTCTTTTTTATTTATCTTAATTTTAAAGAGGACACACAGTTAGGTAGATTTATTACTTTAAGGAAAAAATTAATAATACTTTTTATCAAACAAAAAGGCAGATATAACAATTGATATAACTGGGTCTGAAAGAGTTAAATCTCTTTTGTATGAGAAATTCCTGAAATATTAGACCGAACATGACCAGTTTTAATAGGCTTCGTCTCTGAGCGGAAATTATTAGATGTACTTAATTTTATTAGGATATCCAAAAACTGCAACCTGTAGAGTGTTCACAACGTTTACATGGACAGCCAGCCGGACAGACAAACGGACGGACATGGATGAAAAGTGAAATATATTCTGATTTATTCGAATGGTGGGTGTTATACAGTGTTTTTTGTGTAACAAACATCATCACAATCCCATAATACCCCAACCACCTGCAGTAGTGTAGGGAATAATTATCCTTTATAGACAAAACGCTTAAAATTTATGAATAAATTTTATTTATTTAAAAATTATAAAAAAATATTATTTTTTGTTTCTTAAATATTAGTTACATTTTAAAGTGTATGTAAATATATAATTAAATAAAATAATTTGTTTGTACATTTTTAATTTTTGTATTACTTTTACAATATAAAAAATACATTACACATGGCAATGACAAATCTTTCTTTGATTCTTACGCTGATTTTTAATAAAAATTTGATTTTAATTCTCTTAACAATTTGAAAAAAAAAATATATTTTATTCTTTAAAAAATTTCTCTTAATAAAAAACATTAATTCGTCAAACTCGAGGGAAACTAAATTTTTAATAAAATTAATAAAGTGAATGTTAAAATCATAAATAAAAAAAATGTTAATAAATTTGCAAAATGCTACTTGCTTTTCTTCTTTCACTGTAAATATTACAGTCGAATGTTAAAAGGGAAAAGAATATTATCAAAGACAACAACCTGTTAAGAACAGACTAAAAATTTAGCTAAGACACATAACGAAGTCTACAGCAGGGTGTTGACTAAATTTAATTAAAATGTTAAACATGAAAAGAATGGACGGTTTGTTTTTTTTTGTAAATGGAGTTGCCACATTAACACAATGTTTAAACGCTTATTATACCGTTATTCTCTTTTGTGGTCTATTCTAGAGAACCACTTAAACCGAAACGAATAGTGGCTAAAATATCCACAATGTAAATAAGAGCAGTGACTAATGATACAGAGGCAGCACCCAGCACTAAATCCAAACGTTGCATATTGGGATGCCAGTAGTTCAAATCCTTGGTTGAAGACCAATCACGGAACAATAAAGCTGTAGTAGCTACAAATAGAATAAAAGCCACAATTGACCACAAAGCTGAAGTGCGCCAGGGTGATCTAGGCCAGAAGAAAATATAATTAATAAAAATTATATTAATTTCAATTTGTCATGAAAGGGGCAGCAAGATACTTACAAATCATCAAATAAAGCCATAATTAAATAAATTGTGGTATAAATTATCAAACTGCCAAAGGTCACATAACATAAAGCCACAACGCGTGGCGTGATAAATGTGCGTATAGATGAATGAGTGGCTGGCTCATCGATCAAGCCAATACAACAAATGATGAGACACTACGCCAACATAAAAAAGAAAATACAATAAAAAAATTAATTAAAACAATTGTTCAACATTAATTGCCTCTCTACATAGAACAGTGGGACAAAATAATATTATTTAAAAGCCATTTGTGGCTTCCAATCGACTAGTTGAATTCATAAAATTTTACGTAGACATAAGCGGCGAGGCCTAATTAATTCAAATTTCGGGGTTCATATTAAAATACATTTCAAGCATTTGATTATGATCTAGAAAATACAAATTTCTGAAAACTGATCCAAAAATACGATATTGCTATTTTCCCAATGTCTTTCAAAAAGTGCTTTTCTTATCTTTGTGAATGTCTAAATATTCAGAACGGTTTCGTTAATTTCTCTCTTCGAACGCTTCAATTGACTTTGGAATATTTCTTCATTGATCCTTGGATCTAATTCCAATGCTTCATGGGCAAATCTGAAATATATCGATATATACAAATCGATTTTTCAAGTCGTTGGCAAAATTGAATAAAGCTTTTTGTAAGTCCAAATATACAGATCGTATTCATTGATGCCCCCTGAAATAGTCGAATCTGATTTTCTAATAAATCTGCCCTTCCGATTCTTTTAAATACAGAGTATTACATAGGTGTTAAGAAAGTGAAGAGTGGAGGTCTTAATTGAAGTGTATTACTATCATGTCGTGCTTCATCGTTGAAATAAGTAATCAGTTGGGTCAAAATCTGGGATGTAACTCGAAAAAATACTTCTCATTCTTTGTTATCGTGTCCGATCGAACATTCAAGTCGTTGCAAAGTAGGTTTGGTCATCCGAATAATCAGATAATTTCCCTAATATCGTTGGAACTGCGTGGAGTAATGTTTCCAATTTGCTTTTCCTAATTTTTGTGCCGAAGTCGCCAGAATCGAAGCGCGACAAGTTTTAAATTTCTTTTCATTTCGTGGATCTTAACTCTAAACCTTTAACAACAGTCTATAACATAAATTAGAAGTAACACTTGAATATTTTTCGTAGATCTTAACGATGCTCTTAAAAAGTTATTTTCGATTTTCTATATCGCTATAGACTTTCTTTGTTAAACTTCCTTGTTATGTTTATGTCAATTTTCAAACCGATTTTTGTCTAAAAAATTCTCTTTGTCCCACCGTTTACTACAATGATATTAACTCACCAATTCCAGCACTTTTAAAGCCACCATAGTATAAGTAGCCGTTTTACTGGCACCCGTTGAATATGAATTCTCCTCAGCTGGTGACATTTCAACACGTGATATTTCTAAAATAAAATAAAAAAACAATAAAATTCATTATAAGTCCATTCTCATCAATTATTTCGATTGCATTAAATAGTGTTGTTTTCTTGGTCTCTACCTATGGAACTTAAAAAACTCATGTTGCTCCAAAATTTAAAAGAAAATCTATTGAAATTTAAAAGAATAAAATTATAGATTATTATGTCATCTGCAGTTGTTGCTCCAAATTAATTTCAATTAACCATTTGAAATACCATTAATTTTTCATTAATTAGAGTTCTGAAAGTTTTAATTGAGAAATGTTCATAAATTACGTAAGTGCATGAGTGAAAAAATATAATATTGTGCAATCATGCGTTAAATGTGGGTAAAGTTTTTTGTTATTGTATTGAAACCAGAATGGATTGGTTTTGAAAAAAATTATTGATTGATGTCAAGGTTAGACATTGAACTAATTTTGAAGTGCATCGATTTTGAACTAAATCCAATTTTATTTGAATAATAAATTTACAGAAAATTACTGCTTTTTGGAAAAATCTTATGGTCCATATGCAAACTTGAGTATGATGATTTGCGGCAATTAGAGTGGTAATTTCGACAAAGAAAGCAATGAGATGACAAGTCAGCCGGAACAGTTTCAAAATATGAAATTGGAAGCATTTTTTGAAAAACTTTCCCGACGATTTTTCCACATTTAAAAGCATTGGATTTTAATATATTTAATTGGCACTGTTATGAATTGAAGTTGAAAGTTGTTAAACGGCGATTTTGCGTGACAATAATTATGAAAAGTCGCCACAGAGAAGTGATTTTGTGTTGCATGGTGACAAATTGTTACATGACGATGACTTCAAGCGCAAACAATCATATGCAAAGCCTTGATAACTAAACTAATCAATACCTAACCCGATTATCTATGACGTCTATATATTTGATGGGTTTAGAGGAGAAACAATTTCCTTACGTTTAAAAGCTTTAATATACATTCAAAGCCAGAAAATTGGCTTCAATATGAATTGAAGTTGATAGACGTTGAATGGTAATGGAATAAGATGACTAACGAAGATTTTTAAAAAGCTTTCGAAACAATTTCCCTTCGTTAAAAAAACATTGAATACACTGAAAGCAAGATAATTTGCTACGGTTTGTATTGACGTTGAGTAGATTTTTCATGGCGATTTTTTATGTTCTACACCATTTAAAAGTGATTGTTTCGATACAGCAGTGAAAGACAAAGGTTTTTGAAAAACTTTCGAAACAATTTCCCTGCATTCATTCGAAGCAAGGCCTTTTCATAACGGTAATGAAAATTTAATACATTGTGATAACCTTAAGCGTAAATAATCACAGGTAAATTCCGGATAACTAACCCAATCATTACCAAAGCCGATTATATATGACGTAGAGGTAATTTATCTTATTTGATGGGATCAGAAGAGCGTGTTGTATTTTGTGCTATTGAAATCGGGTCAGAGGACCTATACGAAGACAATTTTTTGTTTTGAAGGGAGAAATCAATGAAAAATGGTCAGACTTGACGACGTACATCCATCTGAATAACGCAAGGCCAAATGTTTTGGATCATCCATATTATATTTATTTATTTCAATTTTCGCAGAACGACATTACTGGAATATACTTCACTTTAGAACAGGTTTTTCCCCTAAAATCGGATCATATGCTACCAGAAAGTTCAGAATACTGCCAATTTTCTGAATAATCAACTGATTTTTATTGTTTAGGAAGTAATGCTACCACAGTTATTTCCGTTCCGTTATTCCATCTGATCTGTATAAGTTACCCATGGCGCATGAAGTTCTTAATGATAAGACTCCTTGGACAATAGCTTTACCTGAAAGAACAGAAAGCCTCTGTAACGGTTCTTTTAGACTTCTGTAATTGTTTAAATGTTGAAGTAAGAGAGATATAGATACGCTCTGATTGCGATACTGGGACATTACAACATTCGAAGTTTCACCGGAGATTTATAACTGGTAGCACGAGAACCTCTTGCCTCTAATATGGCAAGACTTACACGGTTCTGGTTGTTGGCGAGGGAGTTTTGTTCTGGCAGTTTTTTCAGCCAAAATCGCTGGGAGGTGTTACGCTCCCGACGTATTGTAGCATTGCAACAGAAATCACCATTAGTGGAAAATACGTATGAATGATCTCCCAGTTCGTTATACATAAACTTGATGTTGTGTAACAGCAAAGCACTGTGTTTAAACTTTTCGACGGTCTCAAGAATGGAACATCCAATGAATATTTTTGACGAGAATATTTAGTGAAGATTTGCATTTACAAATTTATAAGGTTCAAGTGACTTCAGAGCTGAATATTACTAACCGATTGTGTTAGAATTGATTTAATTATGAAATATTATTTTCTGTATTCAATTTTTTATGAATCTCTCGCAAATTGAGTACTAAAATGTTATTTTTATCAGTACGAAAACAGGAAGTTGTTTAAATTTCAATTAAATACTTGTTATTTTATATCTTTTCATCTCCAGATAACTTAACTTTTGCATGCAATTTAAGTTTAAAAAATCAACAACAACAACTCTTTGCTAATGGAAAACATAAATAAAATAATTTTCATAAAAAATACAATATTATTTAGCGCCAATTTATTAACAATTCTAATTTCTTTTTTTTCACTTTTAGCGTTTAATATTCACAAAACGTGATTGCACATTTCCATTTAAAGAATTTCACTAAACAAACCTACAAAGTTTAGTTTGTTATTTTTATTTTCTAAATAAATATTGCAACAACTGTAACATTATGTTATCATGACGGGGCAAGTGCAACAGCAAACTTGAACTGCGGACAGGTTTCAGTTGCATGCAAAAAAAACTGCCCAACCTCCCATTAGCAATAACAACAAACTTCATAATACATATGGACATATGGAATAGAGAGTCAATAACCGTATAAAATTCTAAGGTTTCATCGGTTGTATAGTTAATTGTATTTTGTGATAAATAACTGGTCAGAAAACTTAAGCTTAGGAAAAATCAATTCTAGACTCTGTTTTTAGAAATCGATTAAAGTGGATGAAATACGATTGGAATATGCACTTCAACAAGTATATAATAAGAAGTGGGATCTAAAATAAATAAATTAATACAAAAAAAGTTAACTAAGACTATTTCATTAACAATTTGTTTTATAGGATCTTTGCTTATTCGATGACCAATGAAAACCCTACATTAATACTGATCGATCTGCGAAGCCAGTTCAAAGTATGATTCCGCCCAGAATTTTTCCAAAGTTCGCAATATGTTGAACTCTGTAAAAATGATGGCTAAGACATTTCCTTAATAATTTATTCATTAGGTCTATGCTCTTTCGAAGATCAATGAAAACTGTATATTTATTCTCATCGCTCTACGGAGAAATTTAAAATATTAATTCACCTAAAATGTTTTCAAAGTTCGCAATATGTTAAAGTCCGAATTTGAGGCATAAAAAATATGACACTTCCTTAATAATTTTAATAATTTGTTCACTAAAGAATGCATACTCATTCTCATCGCTCTATGAAGATAGTTCAAAATATGATTTCACTTTGAATGTTTTGAAAGTTCGCAATATGTTGGAATTTGAAGTTGAAATCTGAAAAAAAGTTGGCTAAAACACTTCCCAAAATCTATGCTCATTCGAAAATAGATGAAAACTCTATCCTCATTCCCAGCGAACAACATTCTGATTCGGACACTTAAATCGGTAAAACGGCATAATGATGTACATGTCTTTCTTCAAAAGATTTTTTTAGGTCCTATACACACGAGTAAAATAATATTTTCAAATATCTGTGTGGGGTCTATAAAAATAAAGAAAAATTAAAATGGGTAAGGAAAAAAATTTATATAAACTTGTAGAGTTACCGAACTATCAAAAGTTAAAGATTTATATCCCAAAAATCTATCTGGACTTTACTAAGGTAATGAAGAAGTCTCTAATGAAACACAAAATAAAATACCCAGTGCATAAAAGAAGGCAGTGTCAGGTGGATATAAACAGTAGTGCAGAAGTGAGAAATTAAATAGACTTTTCATCTATATTCGAATTGAATTTTTTTCTATTACCACTCTTGGGAGCATATGACTTATGTGTTTTCCCATGTAAGAGATGGATCAAAAAAAATCATTTTTGTATCCTATTTATATTTGTGATGGTAAAAAAAGATTAAAAACTATATAATTATCATACAGTAGGGAAACAGTATAAGTTAACAATGGTCAATATTTTGAAAAATGTATCAACTCATTTTGCCATTATAATTATAACCGATATTTACCCGATTTTTCTTATTTCTTTTGACAAAAATATTTTCCGTTTTTCACGTTCTATAAGCAATAAAAAATTTAATTACAGATAGAAATCTTTGTAAGATTACAAGTAATTATGCAACTACTATAACTTTATAGTAATTTTAACAGGTGTGGTCAGTGGTAAAGTTTATGTGATTAACATAAATAATTAGTACCTTTGAGACCACTTGTTAGCAAGTAACTAAGTATATACTAGAGCATATTTTAGATTTTCAGTCGTTTTTCAACGATTAAGAGTATTAG
Source organism: Cochliomyia hominivorax (assembly GCA_004302925.2). Taxonomy (NCBI): domain Eukaryota; kingdom Metazoa; phylum Arthropoda; class Insecta; order Diptera; family Calliphoridae; genus Cochliomyia; species Cochliomyia hominivorax. The sequence goes on along the minus strand of PYHX02000413.1, from coordinate 69,623,307 downwards.
ATGAAACCATAAACAATTTAATTTCATAAAAATAGTTCTCTTTTCAAAATAAACTCACACTCCCTCTCACTCTCTCCCAACTTTTCTCTCTGTTATTACCAACTGTCATTGACCATGTTTTAAAAACCAGTTGCAGTGAAGTTTGTTTACATTTTTTATTAGTTTTTTTTTCTATATTTACTATCGTCTACTTCATGTTTTTGTATTTCGAACTTGTTTTCTTTTTTCATTTTTTGTTTTGGTCTTTATACGTTTGGGGAAAAGTATCATTATGAATGACACAATAACAGAAATAATAATAACAAATCACCCACTAAAAGAATGACGTAAAAAAGGTCAAAACTCAACTGTACAACAACTATGGCTAACAAGAGAGAGTGCGCTTCATATCATATTCACTCTTTCAATAACTGGTTCAAAATGACGAGAACACATTTTTCCCCCCAATTTTTTAACAGACCAAATCAAAACTCGTTATTGTTCGTTCGTTTTATTTCTCAATACGAATAAAGAAAAAGGAAAAAAAAAACAAATTATTTATTCACATGGTTAATGTTTAGAAGTCAATTTTGAAATTGAAAGAAAGGGGCCAAGCACAAAAGGTGTAGAGTTCACGTACACATATTATGTTTATATAATGCATTTACAGTGTTGTACAAAATTAATGTTTTAACGGAAACGATTGAAAATTCATTTCAATTCATTTCATAATAATCAATTGATTTCTATCATGAACAAACTTAGACAAGATAATGGTGAATCAACAAGAATACGGAAGAATTTTCTGATGATTTTCCGTGTACCGTAAAGACGTTATAGTTAAAAGACCGTTACATCTCATGCGCTCCTCATTATTCGGATATGGATTTTAAGGTAGTTGACTATTTGAAGATATTTTACGTTTTTCTTGAAGACACTTAGTCAGGCGTAATTTTACTCGTTGAACCTCAACATCCGAAAGAATGGAGAGGAATTTGTGAAACGATCTCTACGGGATGGGTGAATACGATCAAACCTGAAAACACAATCCAAAATGGAATATCACTATCAAATCTTTCTAAAACGTATTCATAATTGCTAATTAACGATGCTTGAATTTTTAAAGAACGATTTTCTAGATCTTTTTTATAAAAGAAAGATTTTCTAAATTTAAAGAAGATTTAGTATCCAGAATTCACTTTCTCCTAATTTATCGCGATGTTGAGTTTCAACAATTTCCCGAATTTAAAAAATCTATTAGTCACCAATGTTGTCCAAGAATAAGGATGCTTCTTTGACTGGGCAAAAACGTTCGTAGAATCCAACAATAAACCTACCGTAAAAAACATTAATTTCATTAATAAGAGTTTGATCCGAAGTACTTTGATGACGAACACAGCGGTCCCCTATTAAATCGTTCAATGTGGGAAACGTGAAAAATATTCCTATTCACAGAGGTAGAAGTATTATTGCTGCTAGCACTCAGCACTATTGAAATGAGCATGCTTCCTCCCATGACATCCTAGGAGCTGGTGAAGAATATTATAGTTTTAATTAACCGGAAAGAAAATTCACTCCTAATGTAGGTCGAGTAGTATCTAAATATATTCTGTTACGGTTTATATGACAAGGTTTAAGCAATCTTCATTATTTTTCATTTTGACCACTGTCGCTACTTTGTTTAGAAATATTGATATATCGCATTCGGGACTCTAGCTGTATAATTATGTAATTAGTATTCTTCGTATGGGTTGAGCTTAATCATCCGGTAAAGTAAAGCACATAGATCTCGTGCTGGGATTTCCAGAGGTATACATTTGTATAAAAAGAACTTCTTCATATTAACCTCTAGTATTTTGAGCGCTGCAAATGATATCCTAGAAAACGTAATACCCTAGAAGACATCGTCTAATGATTTTAATTAGCGGAAAATTGTGCTGATTTTTCGATATTTAATGTATTGAGGCTCCCTGCTCACTTTTTGTACAACGTTGTCTGAGAGCCTTAAAAGGATTGCTGATTGATGCATCAATCTATGTAGAACCATTTAAGTGGGATAAACTTTGCTTTCTGTCCACATTTTGTACACCGCCTGTCTAAGAGCCTTTAAAGGATTGCTAATTGGAATATTTAGATATGAGAGGAGACGAATCTGTCAAATCTGTAGCGATCTATATAGAACCATTTAATTAGGATACACTTTGCCGGTCACTGACAAACAAGTAAATAGAGCTAAGTGAGTCTGCAAAATGCAAGCGACACCTGTTATCTAATCGTATGATAAAAAGAACATTAGTGCTCTTCCAAAACCAACCTCATCCATCTTGGTTTTGAAAATATATGTTACTGTAATATTTTTATTATCCACTGTACTTATATTTCTTAACAAGTATTGTTTACATATTTTTGTTTTTGGTCAGTATTTCTTCTCTGTCTCTCGCTCACTCTCTTAGCTGATGTTACCAATTCCTATTTTTATTTGTATTTTATTGCATTTGTTTGTCATTGATTTTATTGCCTCAGACTTTTTTATCGTGTTGAAGTAATTTTTTGTTGTTTTTATTAAAAGTCTCACGTGTTTAATTTTCGATGTATTATTGTTTGTATATATATATTTTGTTGTTTTTAATAAATGCCAACACGAATTCTGTGTATGTATAGTATTTTTTTTAAATATACTGATCAATACAACGATGACATGCGATAGAAAGTTTGTTGGTAACAATTTTGGGTCAGAAAGTCAATGTGAGGAAAAATATATTTAAGTAAACAAAAACAAATAATTGGCAACATTTTATAATATTGACCATTTTTTCTATTAATAATGAAGGACATTTTTGTTTATTACTAAAAAAAGAAGAATATGAAACGAAAGGACAAAATATATGTGGAAGAAATGTAATGCAGAATTATGAAAATAAAAATGAGGTCTACAACATTTAATCATTTATTTTTTATTGCGATTTTTAATCTTTAATTCCCACAACCGCTTAGGTTCACATCGTCTAGTACAATATTTGCGATTCTTAAATGGTTACCGGTTGATCTAATGACCAAGAAATTCGCTCTTCCAAGGGGAATTAGTCCAAACGCCATGTATGGTTATGTGAGTATATTTGAAGTGACTACATTATTTCCTCATTGACTATTGCAATCCTTTACCATTATCTTTCTTTTTTCTGGAACGTTCTTAGCATTTACATTGATGGTTCCAGGAATGGAAATGGAGTTAGTGAATGTGTTTTCATTGAGGAATTTAACATTCATATTTCAGATTTCCGAATGAATGCAATTTTTTGTAATGTGATAGAAGGGCGATCAATTGGATGAGGTAACAGGCGAAAGAAATATCATGACTTTCTTCTGAAAGTAAGGCCACAACAGGTTTGTATACGATATATAATCTAGTCCGAGAATGTTGCATATCACTTAATGACATGGAAGAGCATGCGAGCATATGACTGATTTGTGAGTATAAAATCATGGGTGTAATCAGGGCCACCAAAACTTTAAGACTTTGGCGAAAAGGTGTGTTTTTTCTTTCTCTCTCTTGAACTCTGCAACTCTACTTTTTCCATTTCGATACCTTTCAAATGGACTTTCAGGACCCATGTGAGCCACACTATACTCCTTCTTAACCTGGCCTTTTTCAAATTCCCTTTAAATATTAAAAATCAGGCAAAGTTATCGGTGTAGGATTTTATTAAATTCTTTAATAATAATTTTTAAGTCTAAAGCTTGATGGATGCTAATCAAAAATTCAAACTCGAGAAAGGATCTTATAAATTAATTACATATATTAGACAATTACAGATATAATTGATGCGAATTTGAAGGAAATAACTCAAGCTTCAAACCATATTCTGGGAAGCTATAAACAGATATGGACCGATAATTATATATAAGTCTTTAACATTTTACTCTTTTGGGTCATTTTACATACCTTCCTAATATTGTTACTTAAGATTAATAGATTATTAAAAAGTATTATTATTATTATTATTATTATCTCCACAATCGGGAGAATTGTGACCAAATTTTAGCAAACATGTTCAGAAGGATAAGCTTTGAAAAGCCCACTCATCATTATGGCTAACAATAGAACATCTCATTTTAAAAAACAGTTGATAAATCGTCTTATTTACATTAAACTACCGATGTTAAGTTATGGCGTCCTTACAGCTAAAGAGCGCGATGTGTATATATGTTCGTACTTTTATTCCGTTTTATCTCAGATTAATTAAATCTGTTATTCGTTCAATCTTTTCTTCACTTTTTTCAAAATTGTTTAATTTCTAAGATACATTTTCAATTAAGTTTATTATCACTCAATTAAAAAATATCTCCCCCTTTCATGTTTTATAATAATTAATTTAATAAAATTTCTTTATTCTTCTCATTCCAATTCCAGCTCAAAGTTCAAGAAGTTTAAACATTCTTAACAGAAGGGTTAACTTGAATTTCTATTAAGTGTATAATGAATGAGAAAGTTCTATTCGGTTATTACGAATCTCAAATATATATATGAAACATAGATCCATATTTCATAAAATCCACCATAAGAGATTTAAAAAATATTTTCAGTTGTCATACCTTTTGATCCTTTCGAAGAAGTTTCTTACCTATAACCTTGTCCGCTAAAAGCATTATCTGTATAGCTAACTAGTTTTTACCGTTGCGCTTTTCTGCACAAACATTCTCCTCAGTCCAAGATCTCGAAAGAAATTTCTTAAATCACAACGTATATTGAAAATTTTTGGAAAGGAAATTTTTTCAAATGACGCTGGCCTTGTCCGTTCTAAAATTTAATTTAATATTGGCATTGCATAAGAGTTACCTCTTCCCTTGATCCTAACCGTCCTACATTTTGTAGGACGCTGTTATAGTATAGTATGGGAGTATAGTATGATTGATATCCCTTCTCATGGTCCTATCGATTCTACATTGTGTTCCCTGAAATAGTTTCTTGAGAAAATTTGAGAACTCTCGCTGTTATAGTTCTGAAGATATTTATATAATATATAACTATTATTTGCTTTGTATGGGGAGATCTCACCCCCTGGTTCTATTCGTGACCTGAATCTGAATACTCCCACTTTTACAGTTGTTTAGATATTCGATAACTAATTTTTGTCCTATCGAAATTTTTATAGTCTGTGTTACTTTCGGGTGTATGTGGATCATTCTGTGAAAATTGCAGCAAAGTCTAGTAGTTTAGCTGTCTATAAGTTCCAAACAAAGATTCATATTTATATATATGGCTAAATATATAAAAAACAGCTTAAATTAATTATTCGAATGTTGCTTCCAGTTGAACCGATTCTGCTGGTTCGAAATTTTGAGCAATGAGGATTTGAACTATTAGTTTGAACATGAGCGTCCCTAAAACCGACAGAGAGAACAATTTAAATGATTCGTTTGATGGGATTTTAAGTGACTTTCCCTGATACTACAACCGTAATAACTAACTTATTATACCATTTTTTATTACGATCATTGGTGAAGGGTATAATAACAAATTGAATTATTAATAATAATAAAAATTCTAAAAAGGAACTGAGTCATTTACATGTGAAGTGCATGTCATCGTCTATGTATCATCAAGCAACACTACTCGCTAATTCACTTACTGATGTTTATCGAATTTAATTATTTAACAGAATCTAAGTAAAACAACAACAAAAAAGTATCTAAGAAGCACAAAGAATTTGTATCTCATGCAATAATTTCTAAGAATTTATTTTTTACTTATTTTTTTTTTAAATTACGAACACAATATTTTTTCTTATAATTTTTTGCATTCACAGCAGTTTCCTGCAGTTGTTGAAATCTTCTCGTGAAGGAATACGTCCGCTTCTGTTTTGTTCTTAATGTGAAAATTCACTATAATATAAATCTGAGATTGTATTTTTTCATTTATCGTCATCTATTTAAGTACATGCGAATGAACAGACAAATAAGTTTATAAAGCTCCATTTTTTGTTGTTGGAAAAACATAAAAGTTCAATTACTTCTACACATGTGGACACTGTAGTGTTTTTTGTTATATATTTTTTATTGTTGTTGTTTGTTAACAGAAAGGAAAATTTGCTTGAAAAACTACTTTTTAACTTAAAACCAGTTTTACTAGTCCATTATGAACGACTATAAATTAGAGAAAAATTTTGCAAAAAAGTAACTAAAACAAATAATGGAGTTACCAGAAAGAGGGAATATGTGATAGGAGATAAAAGCGGATATAACATATATATGGGATCTAAATTGCTCAAACGGAACCAATTTTATTGATATTAATTAAAATCTTGAATTAATCATGGAAGGAAAATTTCGAAATCTTGAACATGTGAATCTTCGATAGGTCTTTCAAAATTCTAGTGTAGGAGTTGTGGTGTAGGAGTTGCTGCCTTTTTTGAGGACCTTAAAAATATATATTTCATATCGGCACTTCATGCTAAATTATTTGGCATTTATATGATATGCGATCTTTGGATGACAGGAATATTTCTGGAGGTAGTGGAATATTTGTCATAAGTCACTTCTGTCAGACAAAAAATTGACATGATACATTCATTTGTATCACTGCGAATAGAAACCATTTCGGTGCAGGCCGATAAATAAGCCAAAGAATGTTCCACAACTGATATGGAAACAGGTTTTTTTCAAATAGTTTCACAAACGGGTGGTGTAGACTGGGTCCAGAGTTAACAATTAGATGTGGCCTGTTTTAATGGGACGTACTCTTGAATCATATTGGCGGGGATGTGTCTAGATTGCTCTCAGTTATTACAGATCACTGTGTGTTAGGAAGCAGAATACTTAATTTACCCTTAATAGTAAAATGTTTTTTTCAGTTCCTATGTGAATGCCTGGTCCTGGTAACGAAAAGGAATAGATTTTTGGGCCCTTTAGCTGTAAAGTATCACAACATTGATGGGACGGCCAAACATACACTTGGTACTTACTATCTTACGTGACACTTTATGAGTTTTGAAAGCCTTAGAAACCTAATCTTTTATGGGCGATTAAGAGAGAAAAGGGAACCTTCTTAAGTTTAATACATTTTATTTGAGACTACTTTAGTCAAGTATACTCCAAAAGAACTAGCGAAATCTAAGTTTTGAATGTGAAGAAAATATTTCATCAAAAGTTAAATAAAATGTTACATCATTAGATGTTACCAATTAGATTAAGATGACTTTTATAGTAAGTTGTCTAAAGAGGATTCTCACCATTCTGCTAATCTAATATTTCAAATATTAAGAACATTTTGAAGCGTCTTCTGCCTCATGTAACCGTGTCGCTATATTATTATTTTATAAATTAAACTAACTAACAAAAATCTGGCATCACTTTTTAGAAACATCACGGATGCATCTGTATCTGAAAAAAGCAATCACAATTTTACATACAAAACTTTAAGATGAGCTTTAATCTATTTCTCTCATTCTTTTCTTGCGACTTGCTATCTACACGTGCAAAAGAATGCAAAAAGCGAATGCAAACGAAAATTGCAAATATTTTAATAAACAAACCAAATATGTCGTTACAAGTATCTCCAAGTATAGAATATTTTCAATAGCAGAGTGGGTAATTGTTATGAATATGAGGAATAAATAATAAAAATAGAAGAAGATAGAAACTATTACAATATAGAATGGGGTATAATAAAATGTATTTTAAAGTCAAATAATTAACACCTGAAATAAAACTGTATTTTATATAGAATTATACTTTATAGACTTTTTATTCCGAATTGCAAAACTATTTGAAAAATTATGAAATGTAACCTCAATTCAACATTTTGCCGATATTATTACAATATAATTAACATTTTTCAAATCTAAATTTCAGTTAAAGTATCTTTAACCTCTTCCACAAATAATTTCATTTTACTAAACTAAGAGGTCTTCATCAAAATCTATTGATGTAGGTTTAAAGGGTAGAACGTATAATGTCGTTCTCAATTATTTTGAATTTTAAAACAAGGTTAAAAAACGCCAACAAATACATGTCAAAACTTCTATTCAATGTTGAATCGTTTAAACTACGATTATAGTGTTAAATGAACATGAGAGTGAATATATAGTTAAGGATATCAATCGCATGCGAACGTATAAGAATGACTGAATACTTGTCACAATAATTCTTTTTTCAGTGGAATGTGTGCGTATGTAGGTGTAGTATATACTACAGATGTTTAAAAGATTAAAATTAATTCATCTGAATGAAAAAACTATTTTGTATTTGTTGGTCAGTTTGTAACTAAAAGTGAATTTAACTAGACCGATTTCATAGAAATTTCTATATAGTGATTCCATATGTACACATCTTCTGAAGTAACAGTAGTAACTTTCGATAGGAGTAGGAGGAAAGATTGAATATTGTTGAATATCTATATTAGTGGATGGTAAATAAAAATTAATAATCGATTCACGATTTTTCGATCGATTATTTTTTTCGATTAACTGTACTCTATAATCGATTTTTAAAACGACTAAAATAATCGAAAAATTGACAAATTTTTAAAAATAAAAATTCATTTTTCTATTTTTCACATTTTTTGATTCAGATAAAGAGAAAATTCTAAGAAATAACACTTCTCGATTAATCGGCCACTAAGAATCGATTTCATTATAAAGTTGGCAGTGTAGAATCGATCACAAAATAGTCGTATTTTACACAATAATTTTGACGGAATTTTAAAAACTAAATAATCGGTGACATGGCTTGAACATTCAAAATACATCAGTCAAGAAGTTGCAGAATTTTCAGAAGTGGTGTGAAATTATACAATTAAAGAAGGACAGTTAAAAATGTTATAATCGGTCAAGCGCGACTATGTAATACCCTACACCACGGTGGAAGCACAGCTCTTTCTATCCGTTATAAACTACTGGACTAAATACAATAAAGTAGGTGAAAAGCTGAGAAAACAACTGCTTTATTTAATTTGAAACAGATAGAATCAATAGGAAAAAATAGAAATTGAAATAAATGAATTTTGATTAAAATACGTTTCATGTTTAGATTTGAGTTTGAATATTAAATGGAGTGAACAAAAACTGACAGATTTGAATATTACAGCAGCTGTACCTGTATATTTAGCCTACGATCGTTAAACGGACAAAATGTTGAAAAACAGAATAAATTAGTTAATATTGGAATATGTTCTTAGCTTAGATTTGATTTAATAGGGTGAGCTAAAGCTGTCAAAATTTTGAGTAAGCTATTTTAACTGACTTTGTACAGTGGATTTAAAAAATGGTCGAAAAATCTAAATAAATTTGTTCAAGTTTGAATATAACATGAAAACAACAAATTTTACATATTTAAAAAGGTGTACAGCTGCTGGGATTTCAATTATTTTTAATGGCATGGAGCAGAGTTAAGAAATTAAAATAAATCTCCTCATATTGGAATATTTTCCTCACTAAAATCTAAATTCGAATAAGCCTTTATTTCGATCTAAAGCATAAAATTCGCTTTAATAAAAAGAGGAATAGGATTTTTTTCCATATTAAAAAGTTTTACTTATATCGTATATGGCTGTAAGAAAAATAATTATGCTGAATATCAGTATAATTGGTTCATATTCAAGAGTGTTTTGTGGGTCTTATATCCATGGAAATTTAAGAAAATTATCTTTAAAATAACCACTCTATTTGGGGAGTTTTAAAATTGTTGATATCTTAACCTATATTTTTTCTATTTTTCTGATAAGTTTTAGTGTGATTAAATTCAGCTTAAATCCAATTACTTTTTCTTTCTGAAAAATTTAAAAGTATTTCATCAAAATTTTGCGATTGCCTCAGACATTGGTCAATTACTTTTTTGCTATAGGAGCCATGTAGATTGGACCATAATAGGAAACTTTTTAATATGTTAATAAAAGGACATAGCAAAATAGTACCAGATTTTAATTTGAATTTGGAAGATAGAGTTCTTAAACGGAATGACAAAATCACTACTTATGATGGTAGAGGGTATAAATTGTTATCCCTCAAACCCATAATCCCGATCCCAAAAATTCCTGGATTCGGGAGTTTTTAATCCCTAAATTGTAATAGTTTTTTTTTTTTTTTTTTTTTTTTTTTTTTTTTAATTTTAAACAATTTAATCCCGGGATTTTCGGGACTCATTAATTTCGAATTTTCCGGGAAATATTTATAATATTGTAATAAATGTACTAAATTTAACTCCAACAAAAATTATAAGAGAATGTGGATTGTTATTAATACATTTTGGAGACAAAACTAATATATTTATATGTTTTTTTTCTTCTGAATTAAACTGCTTTACTCAAAAGATCCCATCTGTATGCTAATTGGGAACCACATTTAATCATACGCAGTAGGAAAAACATGTTAACAAATCCTAATGATTAAAATAAGATGGGGCAAGTCGGTCGTATCATTTAAAGACTGCAGGTAGAACAAATATGTTCTTTCCAGAACGTCATTAAATTTCATACATTTAAATCTCTGCCAACAAAAAATAAAACAATTGAAATAATTGTTGACCAATGAGGGGAATGTTTAAGGGTTGTGGAGGAGATTCGGTGTCAAATTACTTAACGTACTTGTAGCGTGTAATTAGAAATAAAATATTCCCAAATGATTCATTTAACATAAATATTTAGCATTTTTTCTAAATTTTTCTTCTGTTAAGAAAAATAAACAAATTTATGAATGAATTTAATTATTTATGTGAATAAATTTTGTTTAAAAAATGTATGTAAGTATTTTTTTAGTTAAAACTATTTAATGTTAATTTAGGGTGTGGCTACATTTTTTTTCAAATATGTAGTTTTCTTTCATTTATTTTTCTTTTTCTAACATTTTTTTCTATAATTTTTTTTTCAAATTTGTATTCAAAGTGTTAAAAAACGTTTTATTTTCATCTGATAGAGGGGGAAAATATTAATAAAAGAGACGACGACGTTTACGTTTACACAACTGTTGCTTGTGTTTAGTGTGTTTAGTGTATCGACATTTTCAGGAATCCGGTTTTTGAGTTATTCAAAAATTGGTATTTTCAAAAAACCAGTTAGAAATACGGGTTTATGTCAAAATCTCGGTTAATCCGTTTTGTTTGATTACTATAAATTTATACCAAAAATTATTATTTAATAGTAATTTGTAGTTTATATCGTATAATGGCTTTTATATGGAATGAAGTTGAAATAATGGTTTCATCATAATCATATATTCGTTCTTATATCAAAATAACCGTTTGTAACAAATTTCATCTAATATATTTGCACTATATGATGTCCTAAATGGGTGGGGTATAAAAGTTTTTGTCCGTAGTTTTCTATTTTCGGGTATCGTATTTAAAATCATTTGCTAGATACCACAGATTTTTTTAAATCTATTACTTTGCTTTACAAAAACTTTTTCTTTAATTTCTGAATATGTCTAAATTATAGGTCTATATCTCTTTAACTATAAAATTTATATTGCTGAATTAATATCTCATTTAAATTTTTTTTATTGAGGTGATTTTGACTAAAACTGACGGACATAGCAAAGTCGATTCAGAATATGATGTCTGGGAATGCATACAAGCTGAATATTTTAGTGAAAAGCTTAAAAATGGCTTCCATTAAAAACCGGTTATCCGACTGAAAAAACCGCCATGTCGAATAACTTGAAAATAGAAATTATTCGAAACAAGTCGATTTTCTAAAATGTAAAAAACCAGTTAACCGGTTACTGGTTTCGATTTTTAAATACACTAATTGTGTTGTTCCACAGAAAAATGTTTGTTTAGTGCCGATAATTGTTTTTGTTGTTGTGATTGTTAGTTGTTATTATAAAAATAATTGTTGTTGTAATAGTTGAGATGCTTGTTGTTATTACTAGTTTTTTTTCATTGATTCGACAACAAAATGCATTTATTAAAAATTTTAGAAATTTTTTTTAAAAGAAAAAGGACTGACTATTGAATTTCAAAACAGGTTTTTAAAAATTTATATTTTTTGTTTAAAAAAATTGTTTATCTAAATTTTGTTTATTTATTAAAATGTTTATTTTTTAAAAATATCTTCTATTTATTTGTATTTTTTCTTATATTTAAATAACTAATTAATACGTTGTTATTATGCATATAAAATGAATAAATTATTTAACATTTTTAAATAAATAAAATTTAAACTATAATTAAATAAATTTTAATAACAAATTAGTTACACACATTTTATTGTTGTTGCTAAAGTTAAAGTTGGTTATTTATTAGAAGAAAATAAAAAACAATAATTATTTTTTTGTTTGTTTGTATTTTTTTGCTACAAGTGCAGTTTAGTATTTGCTATTTTTATTTTTGTTTGTTTCGTTTATTAATTAATCAATCACTTTATAATTATACGTTAATATTTCTTTTTTTTTTCAAAATAATTCGTTAAGTTTTAGTTTTTAATTTCCGTTTTATTTTTTATTTGTTTGCCAGACGACCGTTACTCTATTTCCACGCACGCGTTCTCCAACACTCTTTAATAACAACTGAATTTCTTTCTTTGGTTATTTAAAAAACTATTAACTGGAAAATCATTTTTATTTGAGTTGTTTTCTTCTTACTCTCTCTTTATTATTGTTATTTTCCTTTGATTCTCTTCAAATGTTAGAGTTCACATAATGAACAGCTTTCTTGAAAGTCGTGCTTATTTATTTCGATTAAATGTTAAATAAGTTCGTTACAGTTCAATATTATGTAAACAACATAACAAAAGCTTATTTAACAGTTAACTACTGTGTAGAAAGAAAACGGTAAAAATAACAGAGCTGGGAATTATTAGTAATTTGATAACAAACTGGTTATGGGTTTTTGGTGATGGTGGGAATGTATTAAAGAAGAAAGAAGAAGTGGGATCGTATGATTTATCAAATTACCTTTACAAAACATGTCAGGTGTTATGTTTAATATCAAACAAAATATATTAATATATTGTTAATCTGATTAAATTGATTGAAGTGCGTTCAAAATATTTTCAGCGAACTCCATTGGGTCCTGCAAAAAGTTGGCAAAGTATTCAGAGGTTTGCCGTCAAAAGCTATCCAATATTATTAAACAGAACCGGGAGAAGTTGGTAGGAAACCTGGTATAAATAGAAGGAACAGTCCATATTATATTTCTTAAGCCATATACATCAGGTAATGTTTAGATGAAAGACTGCTTCCATTAATAAGAGTTAATTGTGTGTCTTATTATTTTTGGTCTGATTTGAATTACTAATACACTATAAAAACGTCACAGGCACATGGACTACCTGTGATAGAAGCACTTTAAAACGTTAATGAAAGAGTTTCCGAAAAAGGTTCGAAATTTCATCACTAGTGATAAAAACTGTAGCGCCCTATATAGATCCTATAAGGGAGCTACAACCGCATATTGAAATATATACGTGGAATTAGTTATCGTTAAATGCAGTCGTTTAATACATGGTTTATATTGATTAGATTTTTTAAGCATAAATCATAATCCGAGAAGGATATTAATATAAGAACTATAACCAAATGTGGACTAATGTTTCTCAAATTAATTTAATATATTTTTTTTTTAAATTTTAGAGTCTTATAATTTTAAAACATTTTTCTGGGAAGGGATCTAATATGGGAGTTGCAACCAAGTATATGTATATGTATTAAAACATTTAGAAAAATAGTGATTCCGAATTTCATTTAAATTTTTGAAAGTTATATAAATTTAAGGCTTTATTTCGGGATGGGGCTTTCTAGCTAATTTTTAAACCAAAATAAAGGTTTGATGATAGATATGAACTGCATAATGATGAAATTCTAACTTTGTTCTGACTTATATATATGATATATTTATGTCATTTGTTGTGATTTTCAAAAGTTGGGGTTATAAAAGAATTAAATCAAATTATAGATCTTGTGAAATAGTATTTTCCGGTTGTATAAATCAAAGTGTACAAAATATTATTAAAATATATTTTTTTGGAGAGCAATTTAAAGTGGTTTTCGAAAGTGGGCCTGTGTAGTAGATATTTTAATTTATTCACCGATAGAGACATTTAACTTGTGGTTTTGTACTGATACAATCATTCGTGATAAACTTAATTAAAATATTTTCATATCTCTGTACTTTATAAGCTTGAAAACACATTGGAAGCTACCCAGAATATTGGACCGACAAATTGCATCGAGATTGAGAATTTTTTATGGCGAATTCTACAATTTTAGATCCCGGTAAACTCTAAAGTTATTTATTTTATTTCGATTTCATGTTTCATATTGAAACTGTGTGCAGCCCTTCTAAGACTTCCGAAGCAGGGCATCAGAATAATTGAAAATAGAGATATAGCTACAAAGTTTATACTGATGATTCAAATATGAACTATGATGTTGAATCATGTGTGTTTTTTATGATCTTGAAATAGGCGTTTCATTTCTGCATTATGTTAATTGAAGTATATCTAATGCGGAATCCGTAGAAATTCCGTTTCGATTTATGAAAAACTAAATAATCATGAGATGAACAAGAATGCACATATGCAGAGACGAAAGATATGAAAAAATCAGCTACAAGGATATAATAATTACTAGAAATTTCATTATAAATCCTTTTTTAAGTTTAAAATATTATTGACACATTTTAAAGGAATTTATAAATCACTATTAATTTGGTAATAATTTGGTATATTTTCAATGAATAAAAATATCAAATATCAAACGATGAAAATGTCTCGAAATTAGTAGTAGAGGTTGGAATTTAAGTGTGAGAATATAGATTGTAGTTCTAATTTCTGGACAGATATTTAAAGTGAACTGGCAACACTGATCTCTAAAGCTTTTTTGCTTTCCTTCTTCTTTAATAAATAAAAATAGACATTTTACATATTAATTATATTTATTTTATTTATATATTTACAAGTTTACTTTTTTATTTCATTTTATTATTTTTCTTATTTTTTTTTAATTGTTTATTTTTTTTTTCTTCTTGATTATTTTTAATAATAAATAACATTAAATTGCAAATCGTTTACAGTCTTTCGTTACTCTCACACACACAAATGCAGCTACTTAAAAACTAGCAATAAAATTTTAATAGTTATTAAAGAAATTATTTAATTAAATTACAAAAAAAAGTTATTATTTTAAAGAAAATAAAATTTATGCTAAGCTTAAATTTTACATAAAGACACAGTTAAACAGAAAAAAACTATAGTTTAGAAATTGTAGTAATAATAGTAGTTTTAGTAATTTTAAAAAGTTTTCTTCTTTTATGTTTTTATTTTAGTTGATCTGGTAACTCTTATAACTAAATGAATACTTTGTTAATGTTAAAGTTTTCTACTCTGTTAAAGTTTCCCCAAACTGTTTGTTTAAATTTCTATTTCTGTTAAAAATTTTTGATAATTTCTTTTTGTAATGTTTTCAAAAAACACGATCACGTAATATTAAACTTAGAGGAGTTTTAGGCGCTAATAAAAATTCAAATTCTGTTTCTAACGGTTTTGTAAAACTGACATCGAAGGCGAGTAAAATCTGTAAAAACAAATAAAATATAAATTAATTTTATAAGACGATAAAAAAGTTCTTTAAATTTACAAAATACCTTTGCCAGCAGAAGAACAATTTCCATTTCTACAAATCTTTTACCCGGACACGTTCTTTTACCAATGCCAAATGGCACTACAATTGTAGAACTTTCAATATTAACACTAAAATTACCATCTTTATCTATCCATCTTTCGGGACAGAATGTTTTGGCCTCTTTGAAATTATTGTCCTTGTGACAAGCAATCATATTTTGACACAAGACAACCGTCTGTAAAATAAATAAAAATAAATAATATAAATAAACAAATTATGGTCGATCGATCTATACCGACATTGGAACACATGGACATTTAAACATGTTCATTTGTGATTCAAGGTCAGTTAAAGATCGGCTGACGTAAAGCAAAGGAATGCGATCAGTAACTAAATAAAGTGAAAAGCGTACATAATGACATGAAAATATTACATTAAAACATGGAATAGTGTTTTCGATTTTATTTAACTACTTTGAATGAAATGTAGTATCATTTTCAGAACGTTTTGCATTTGTGAGGGTCTACTGTAATATGTTTTCTGAAATTTAAGGATAAATCATTTACAGTAGACAAATCTATAGAGAAATTGACCTATTATGACTAATTTCAACATTTTTCCATTTTTCTGAAAAATTTAAATTTTTTATCACAATGTTACATGGAGAGACGGACGATATTCAGAAAATTCTTCTGAGTAGGTAAAAGCAATTTAAAGCAGCATGTTTTATAAACATGCAAGACAGATTTCTTGGTCCTACACCAGTAAAACCTCCAAGTCATTAATAAATATATACCTGATAAATCCGTCGATAATTTGTCCAGATCAATATTTAACAGAAGTTGTGACGGAATACTGTCCTGCCAGACATCTATCTCAAATCTCACCGATGTTCTCATTATGCGCATGAGTTGAAAATAGATTCTGTTTATGTTCTCATAGTTGTTTATGTGGTAAAAGGTCCAGCCTTTTTCTGTTTTAACTAGGTAGCATCCTGTCAGAACTATATAAGGTCCTCCTTTAATGGTAAAGGTGGTTCAAACTTAATGCACGATGTGTAAGTCTCATCTAAACGTCATGTATTTTCCCAACTTTGTTTGGGAAGTGAGTGCTCGTTCAGTTCGATCTTTGTACAAGGATATCCGATAACCTCCAATCGTCACCTCTACCATCAATTAAACATCTCACGAGCGCCATCGATATGTTTTTAAATATAATTTCAATTTATAGGGATTCAGCAGAGATTTCTGGAAATTTGTTATCCTTGTTGTTGCTAATTGATTTTGTGGTCTCATACATGCAGAAATTTAGAAGAATCCATGAGTAAACATCATGAGACTTAAGTGTTTTAAAAAGCGTAAGGATGCATTAAATAAGTACTTTTTTAAGACCTTTGTTAGAGCGAGATATCTATATGTATTGGTGGTGAGCTTCTACTGATATTTGTATATTCAATGTTCTATTTGCGCCAATTTTTTTTAAATTCATTCCTCAATAATAAAATTTAAAGCCTATCGGTATATAGTGACATTATGTTGTCAAGTGAATCCTTCTTTAAGATCTTTGCTAGAGTTTTTGATTTTTTGATTTCCAATAATTTCGTTCTGGCATAACCATTTCTCAATGAAATTATAGAACGATATCTGAAATAACCTCGAAAACTAAGGATTTTCATTAAAATTTAATGAAAAATTTACGAATTTAATTAAGATATAGAAAAGAGTCTTACTAAACTACAAAGCAGATAAATCGGGTCAATATAAAACTGTCTGTGTGAGACTATATATTTCAACAAACGTAAAAGATGGGTGGAGGGTGAAGAAAATTCGGTATTGCCGAATAAATTATTTTTATTTGTGCAACTGATTAATTTACTTGCCAAAAACTTACCCCTGCTTTTAAATTATAACCGGATAATTCCATATCCTCTTCTAATATTCTGGCCAAACAAAAAGCCGTTGGCCTTATACGATACGACTCCTGTATGCAGGCCTTTGTGTAGGTGGCATTCGTGAAAGCATCTTGTAAAATTAAAGTACTACGATATTCTCGAAATTCCTCGAGAATTCTTGTGATTACCGCTGGGTTACTAGTAACAGAACTTAAAACAAACAATAAAGTATTCGCCAGCTGAAATCGTTAAAAGAATCGTATTATCTGTATTCAACTCTTAAACGATATATAGTAAACACTCACTGTCTCAATACCGGCAGCTATAAAATCTATAATCGCCGATTTTTTATCCCTTATATCCAGATCTTTGATTTCCAATATATTGAGAAAGACACTGCGTAAATCATCGTCGTGATGCATGAAATAAGCATTATTCTCTTCCAATGCTTTATCCACCATTTCCGAAATCACACTAGGCATGAACTGAGAAGTTACTTTCTAGATTTCTTAAGAGCTGTTTAAGAATGTAAAGATGTCTTTAGTAACTTACTCGTAAATAGTATCCTCAGCTTTGGCAAACTCTCGATAGGTGCGGGTGGGAAAATATTTCCAAAGACCCAAACCGTAATAAGAGTCACGTTGTGATATAAACAATTGTTTAACAGCACCCGCCAG
The DNA here is from genome assembly GCA_004302925.2 of Cochliomyia hominivorax. Classification (NCBI taxonomy): domain Eukaryota; kingdom Metazoa; phylum Arthropoda; class Insecta; order Diptera; family Calliphoridae; genus Cochliomyia; species Cochliomyia hominivorax. The sequence goes on along the minus strand of PYHX02000413.1, from coordinate 69,605,206 downwards.
TTGTTTAATTTTTTCCGGTTGCTCTGCATTGGTAGACAGAAAACCCATACGTCGTCCCAACATAAGAGTACACACAGCCTCTAAGCCCATTAAATTGGCTATATCCTCAAAATTACGCACCTCAAATGTATTGGGATCACGATGCTCCTTAAGCAAATCGATGAAATCATCGCATACTAAGTTGAGGGCTGGTAAAAAGTTTTGCAAAATTCTGGGTGAAGTTATGCAGGAGGTAAGAGATGAACGTAATTTTTGCCATGTGGGACCCTGTCTAAACAAAACTCATTTTTAATTTAAACATATAAAATGGATGGTGAATTATTGGTAACGGTAGAGGTTAACAGACACTTACTCATTTACTATACCCACACTGGCATAACGATCGGGTTTCGAACGTCTATAGGTGACCACAATTTCCGTGGGTGGTCTAAAGGGATACTTGCTAGGATATTTCAATACTCTTTCCAAATCAGATCTATTAAATAAATGTACTATGGGTATGCCAGAAGGCATAACTTCCAAAACTATATCACCATATTTGCGATTAAGATCTTAAATGAAAATTTATATTATAATTTTATTTCTTAGATGTATTTATATATATATGATCTGAATAAGGAATAAGTAATTAATTACCTACCCGCATATACTTCGTGCAGAGTAGACATTTTATATTTACGAAAAAATACCATAAAGATCCATTTTGTTCCTACCAGCGGTAATATCTTGGGACCTGGTATATCCCATACACCTTTGGGACGTATTTCGCGTGCATGATAGTAATCGGTATCTGTTAAAATCGAGGCCTCTGAATCTTTGGCAAATTTATTTAATTGATCAGGTTTAATAAGTAACGGTTTAATATAACTTTCCGAAAATTTACGCAAATCGAAATTACAATAGAAGGCCAGTAGAATGGCAATTGCCATTAGTAACACAATAGCCATAACCATAGAAAATCTGTAAAGAGTGAGAGCGAGAGGGAGAGCGTGAGAGAAAACATATCATTTTAATAACAATTTTTATTTAACTTTATTAGATTTTACTATTTATTTGGCACAACAACAACTAGTTCATGTGATTTTTAGTTCAAGGTTTAATTTAATATAAAACTTTTTGTAATATCAGATAATAAATTTTAAAAATAACTTGTTTCTATTTAGTTTTTCTAAAACTAAACTAAAATTAAAATTACATTTATTTATTTAAATTTCATAACTGAAGGAAATCAAGACATAATTAATATGCATTTTTTTTCAAATGCACTGAAGAGTGCGAGGAGAGAAATTTTTACGTTTATAAAGGACAAAGTGTAGATTAACATTACTTTCAATATATTGCTTTTGTTTAATTTCTCAAGAGGATTTTAGTCAACAATAGATCCATTCGCAACACATTCAGTCTCTTATGATTAAGAACAAGCTGTACTGAAATGAAATACAAATTTTTGAAGATGAACACCGTTATAATCCGGTTGTCATACTAACCGAATATGGTGCTATTTAAATGATAGTTAAAATTTCAAATTTTGACTAGCGAAGACCCGGTGCGCTTTGCCGCCTTAATAAAATGGCTGGTATCCCTCTCCATGGTTCTATATGTCCTACATTTTGGGCAGTAAAGAAGATCCTTGGAAAGTAAATGGAACCAATTTGGAAACTCCCGCTTTTACAGTTCTTTAGATAAGCGATAATTGATATTTGCTTTGTATGGGAGTACCTTCCCCCTTGATCCTACCCGTTGAATATTTTGATCAGTGAAACAAATTTTTTAAATAACTGTTGATCAATATTTACCTTGTATGAGGGCTATTTCTTCCCCTAATCCTCATCTCACATTTTGCCTCGTAAAAAAGTTTCTTGAAAAATTTAATGAGACCGAATTAAAATTTTCGCTATTACAGTTCTTTAGATATTTGATGATCAATATTTTCTTTTGTCCAGCAAAACAGTTCCTTGTAGAAGTGATTGATATTCGGTAATCAATATTTGCTTTGTATGGAGGTTACCTTTCCCCCTGGTTCTATCGAAATTTTTAATTCCCTATGTTACTTTCGGGTATATTATTCTGTGAAAATTTCAACATAATTGATCCAGTTTTATAAGTCCCAGCTGTTTATAAGTCCCAAACAAACAAGCAAACAGACACACAAACACAAATGCATTTTTATATATGTAGATTACATCAAGGTTATCTATATATACGGAAATATTTGACAGCTGATACTTCTTACTATTAAGAATAGTTCATACATACAGTTTTGTTGACATTTATAGTTTAAGTTTTTAACAATTGTAACCATAAAATTTTTACAAGAAAGTGCGAAAAACATTTTGCTGCACTTCATGATTCTGTGGTCCGCATAATCGATTTAGTTTCTCCATAACCGAGTCTGTTTGAAATGTATTTCTGACCCATATTTTTTATCAATCAATTCAATATTTGAATTAAATTAATTTAAAATTTTTGTAATTTAAATTTGAAAAAATTATGTTTGAAATGAAATGAATCGATCCATGACTTGAAAAATACGTACTGGATCCAAGGTATTCACTATAGTGCGTATTTATTATGAGCGAATTTTTTTTAAATGGAAGAGGAAGAATCTCCCACGATAACTCTAGAATATGAAATTATATTTGTCTACACTCTCGATCTTCAATATGCAGTCAAAACTAAATTATTTGCAAGAACTGGCGCATGAATTACACAATAATAAACAGTTGGTTTCCACTGAAGGCATTCGAATGACTTCAGTTAATATGGAGAAGATCATACATTTTTAGACGACAAAAAATATGAATGAAATAAAATCTGTTGTACGGAAGTGAAATCTAATTAGTATCGAACACAATAACGCAAAAAGTACAAGTAGCCGGAAGCTTGTCAGAATAATTTGCACTTTCTAGCCTAATAACACCAACAACGTGGATAATAGATGTTTGTTCTATGCACCTGGAATCGTTTTTGGACAGTATAATCCTTTACAAGATTGAAATGTCTTATGGAAGCTAAATCATTACAACTTGAAGTTGTGCATTGAAATCTATGCAAAATTTAATGTGTGGCGAAAGTGACGGCCAAAAAGATGAAAAATCGATTTGTACATACGCCTCATGTCCGCCAAAAATTGAATTTTTTTTCTTGGAATTCATAAATGAGTACTTGAGATGCGGTTCATTTTATACCCACCACCACCATAAGTGGTGAACAGGCTATATAAACTTTGTCATTCCTTTGTCACTAAGAAGGATTCATCTCAGACCGTATAATGTAAGTATATATATATATATATATATATATATATATATATATATATATATATATATATATATATATATATATATATATATATATATATATATATATATATATATATATATATATATTATATATATATATATATATATATATATATATATATATATATATATATATATATATATATATATATATATATATATATTAATATATTAATATATTAATAGATATAAACCGATATCCAGGACAACCTCTCAATTCAAGGGAAGAACTTTGGGGAAATTGTCAATAATATATCGACAAATAAGAATGAAATTTTGCCATAATATTTAGTTATATGTACTTCAATACCATTGAATGATCAAAATCGGTACACTAAAAAAACTTATAGATAAAAAAGTTGTCTTTAAGATAAACTGTTATAAATTGTATACGTTTGTGAGTGGATGTACGTAACATAACTTATTTACTTCACATGCATTTGCGTTGGCGGATATAGAAGATTCGGCATAGTCGCATATAGCATTCTTACTTGATTTATTTTTATTACAAAAATTGTTCATTTGATAGAGCAGCTTATTAACAATCCACTATTGTTGCTATTTTTGAGTTATGAACACCTTGCAGCTAATGAGACATATACAAATTCAAAATATCATTTATATTAAAGGAATTGGTAGTCGATGGAGTATTTGTAATTTAAATTTTTCTAATATTTAGAAATTCCCTTGTATTTGCCCATACCTTTTTAAACAGATCCAATATGTGTTTATAGGTCAATTACTATTTATTAAGATTTTAATTTTCATCAGAAAATTTTCTAATTTAAATATTTATTTATTTCAATATTTTTATTTGAAATCACTGTTGCTGTTTATAAGATGCAAAATAACAAAAAAAGCATTTTGCAATCGTTTGTCTCAGGTTATTAAGTGTTAGACAAATAACAAGTAGAAATTAAAGTTTGCTGTTTTTTGTTTTTGTTGCTTTTTGAAACAAACAAAAAGTACGTTAGACCAACAAAAACTTTAACTGTCTGGCAACTGTCTAACCGGTATTTAAATATTTATTTAGTTATGGTGTCTAATCGTTGCAGTTTTAGTTATTGATAAATTTTTTCATTGCGTTTTTTGGCATTTAAGCTCAAAAAAATTTATTAGAAACGAATGCAAAAATTAGTAATAAACTTTGTTGCAGTTCATTAATATTTAGTTTAGTTGCTAATAAATAATTAATTGATTACATTAAGTCGTTAATATACGATTGCAATATAAATATTGATGTTTAGGATTTTAATTATTTCAATTAGAATTCTTAAGTTTAGACTTAATTTAGTAAATGTTTCATCAGTTTGACGAACGCAATATATTTATGTAAATTTTTAAATTCTTATTAATATTACTATTTTCACTAAGTGACAATAGTAGTTCTACTAAAACCATCTCCTCTTTGAAATCGGAATTTATATAAATGTAAACGCAATAGGACATTATGTGCCTGTTCAAAAAATAACGCACTTTGAAATAGCTTTAACGACTCTGGGAGTATATTTCAGAAATGCTCAAAGTGGAAAGAAAATTCATAGGAATACATCCAATGCATTTGTAATTAAGTAAAGAAAAAAACGAATCGTGTAACTAATCAAAATGTCAATATCCAATGATATCTTTACTTCTTATTTTATAAAGGGTTTTGAAAATAGAATTATGTTTCTGATAAGCCATTTCACAAGACAGAGTCTAAAAGTGAGCAAAAATATCTGCTTTTTATTTGAATTGACTTTGTCTGGATATAATTAGCAAACTCCAAATATCATGCCGGTTTGATTCACTAGATTAAAAACTCAGAAAAAGACTTTTCATAGAATAAATATGGGAGTTCTTGAACACTTTTCTGTAACATTTATATTTACGAATTGAGTGCCGCTGATATAGAACGCACTATTTGTTTAAAAATATTAATTTTGCAATTTAAGGTATTATATCTCTTAGGGAACGGTCGAACGTCTCCTTACCTTGCGATATATGGACAACTGGGAAATTCCAGTTTTATGATGTACTTTCTGAAAATTTACTTTACCAATACCACCTCTCTGTATGGATATTCTCAATATATGTTGAACATTATTAATCTCGATAGGTTTCAGAACGATTGTAACTTTACATTAAGCATTATAACTTGATTTTTAACTTTACCTAAAGTATCAAAAATTTTATATAATGACGCTAAGTAAAATATGTACCGAAATATATTAGTAAAATCTTTTAAGAAGTAAAAGTAAAACGACTACAACCGAGGTTAACCATAAAAAGGTGGTGGCAGTTCAAACCTGTTTTTCGGACAATGGAGTTGTTCCGTAAACAAAAAGAAAAGTATACCGTTTTATTTTCAGAGACATTTGAAATGGTATCCAAAATTTGGATTGGTCATCGCAATCCCAGGATTAAAAACATAGAGAACCTCTTTGTCATATTAAATTATGATATAAGAATATTTACCTTTGTCTACCTGCATATTTGAAAACATTCTCAAGCCTAGAATAATTTTCCGAAAAAATATCTTTAGCAGTTAAGAACTAAAAAACTTAAACTTGGTCTAAGCAAAAAGAGTTATGGACTAATATTTGAGACAAATTAAAAATTTCAAAGAAGAAATTTTTGATTTTTTTTCAACTAAGATATATCAGATATAAGGATTTCATCGTTCTTAAAAAATAATAATAAACATCGGCTTAATTAATTAATGAGGCCGTTATTTAATCTAGCTTCCACATAAAGTCCCTTCCTGGAATATGATTTTAAGCTATGAAACCCCTAAATATAGACCAATTCTATTGTAATTCACAAAATCATTTAACAAACTCTCTTGAATATATGTTGCATTCGGTGGAGGGTATATAACATTCGACACAGCCGAACATAGCATTCTTACTTGTTCTTCTTCTTCTTCATAGGCGGGAAACTTCATATTGTAATCCTTAAAATCACTTATGAAATGTCGCTTCTGTGAAAGTAAATCGGCCATAAAATTATGTCAAATGACGTTGATTTTTTCGGATAAATTTCGAATAAATTGATAAGTTACAGAATTTTCTATTTATTAACATATTTTTGTGAGTGAATTTAATCGATTGTAAGCAGTTGCATTTAATAGGCGACAATTACGTTTTTTCTTAAATGCATATTTTATTTATTAATATTTATTTCATTCAATTTTTTAATTTATTAATATTTATGTACCTGCCATTGAATTTGTATGCATTTCAAATTGAAAACTTCACAAATATTAAATAAATCACACTCCGAAAATTAGATATTTAAAAAAAAATTAAAATTTATATTTAAACACCCAAAATTGATTAAACACGTTTAAGACGCCAGTTTTTCAGATCAGACCTTTTTTGTTGAAAATAAATCTCATAAATCGAATTTAAATAAGTTTCTTTTTGTTTGAAAATGTTTATATTAACACGATATTATTTATGGAATTATTTAAATTTTAATTTAAATTTTAATTTCAATTTCGTTATCAATTTTATTTAAAAATTTTGATTTAAAAAATTTGAATTTTGTTTTTGGTTTTTTTATTTAGGATTTTTTCTATATTTTAATTATTTAATAATTAAGAAATTACGTATTATGGAAAATTGTTCTTTATTTTTTGTTTGTATATTATTTGCATTTTGTCATTGTTGTTGTTAATTTTTTATAAAAATCCAGCAAATGTTTATTGTTTATTTATTTATTATTTATGTTCCTCGTGTAATGATGACTTTGAAATGAATAAAAGTTTAATTCAACAAGAATTTAATTTCGTGTTTTTGTTGTTGTTTATTAAAAAATATATATTATTACATAGTTCAAGTGCAAGTAGCCCCTGTCATCGGGCCGTATTCACAATTCTGATCACCAACACTAGCAACAATAACAACAATAATAATAATATTAATATCATTCTGTACAACAATAATTGAAATCTACAAAATTTGTATTTGCAAATACAGAAAATTTTATTGAATTAAGTATGAAACAGATAACAATTTATATATACTACAACAACAATAATAAAAAAACGCAAAAAATTCACAATCAGTGTAAAATTACTAGTGTTGCCAACTAATTGTAATATTCCATATTGTAAAGTATTTTACAATGTTTATTCGAAAACTTATTTGAAAATCCATTAAGTTCAATTACTGTCCGATTCTTACCGAAGATAATAACCAATTACTTAAAGAAAGAAAGTCGTTTTTTAAAACAACTTCTTATTCCTCAAAATAGTTTAAACGTTAACGATTAAGGTTTTAAATGACACAAATTTTGACAGGAACCCTTGCAAAAGAAGTTTTTATTTCCATCGGTGTGTAGGTAGGATAAGGTTCGTAATAAAAAAATTTGGAAATCAAGAAAAGGATCCATAATGAAGTATTCCTCCCAAGGAGCTGTTTTATTAAAACGTTCGAAGCTTTAACACATGAGGTGTTTGAATATTTTTAGAGTATACAATCGGCAGATCGTCAAACTATCGCGAACAACATCAATATTCCCTCCACCACCACAATTGTTGAAGAGGGTATTTAAACTTTGTGATTCCGTGTATAACACTAATAATGAATCATCTAAGAACCCATGATGTATATATTCTTGCATAAAATCAAAATAGGAGTTGATTGGTTGATAATTTGACCTGATTATTTGTTATAGTCCTGAAAATTTTCCGTTTTAAGACTAGCAAAATAGGTTTAGTATATTAACAGATATAGACCGATATCTGAGGCAACCTCTATATTCAAGCGAAGAATTTTCGTTCTAGTAAAATTTTGTACCTCAATAGAATACCAATATTTATCAAATATATATATATCAGTAATCTGATGAATCATTTAGATTTCCTGTGTTGTAATTAGAAAAAACATTCATATTGTATGGTGTTGTAAGTGAAAATGTAAATATATGTGAATTTACTTCAACTGCATTTGTAGCGGAGGATATTGAAGAAACGGCATAGCCGAATATAGCATTTTTACTTGTTTTTTAACTTAATTTTAATAGCACTTGAGTTTATCAATCTCTATAGATGATCCTCTGTTTTGGATTACCTCTAAAATAGGGAAGATCAATATTAATTCCCTCCCAAAATTGCTTTATTTTTGTTTTAGATCTGCTAATGCCACAATGCTTTCGTTTTGAATACAATTTTCAGGCCATGTTCCTCACTGGGTTTAAGGCCGACTGCAAGCTGGCCATTCCAACAGAGGTATGCTGTTTTAATAAGTCATGGTTTAGACTACTTTGAAACATGTACCGTAGCATATTTTTGCTGGAATATGACATTTTCATCAATTTTTTCATCCATAAAAGAGAGAGAGGCATCTTTCAGCAATTCGTTGTATTCATTTTCGTTGCAACAACATTAATTTTTGAAAATTCTGTAATAAAATTTATCGATTTAATTACTAAATCCTGTAATTAAAATTGAGACAATGTCTGGTAAAACATACTTAATTAAAAGGAAACAGAAGTTTATAATAATTAATTTTTGATATTTCAAATTTATAATAATTTATTTTTTTTTCACGCTTGCGTTTATAAAAATATTCCACATAAAATAGCGCCAGTAAACCTTCAAGTTGTTGAGAACAACAAATATAAAACAAAAATAGAGAAAAAATAAATGCATTTATAGGAATATGCATCATTAGATTTTTATAGAACTTATCGTTTTGATTTGCGAACTATTCCCCCAATTTTGGGAGCATTGTGTATTAGAAATGAGAATATATAATTACAAATGTCGTTCAGGGAAGGTTTCGTAGTTTCGTCGTTCTTCCTCCCTTTTTAGAAGACCTGTTTGAGTTCATTTTAAACATTTTAGGCATACAGATTCCACATAAAAATAAAATGCAATCTGGGAATCGCACAAACCACTTTTATTTAATTCTGGAACTCTTGTTCGTTTTTGGTTTTTGCACGGAATCCTAGAAAAATAGAAAACTTTCGATCTTAAATAAAATATTTCATAGAATCATATATGAAATTTGTATTTTCTAAAAGGTTTCTTCTTTGGCTAAAAGTTTGCATCCAAAAATCCTATAGAGCCAAGTCCAGACGATGTCGAATTTGACTAATTATTATCCGAATTTCAAGTTTAATGTATATATACTAAAATCCCTAAGACTCTGGTTTTTCACCAAACGCAGTTTTGAAAACCTCAATGGGTTTGTATCCTACAAGGTGGTCATATTCCAGACTGCAATATATATGGACTTTGAATAAACATGTTTGAGAATACTTTTTCTTCTTTTACCAAAGTTAAATGCATATAATTTCCTTCCTAATCCACTATAAACCAATTAGGCTCACCCGCGTCTTATTAAATAAACTTTGGTGACTTAAATTTCTAATACTTTAGAAAACATCATCTGCAAGCGATAACTCCTATTTTCAATATACTCTTTTTTCTTTGTTTGTTTTATAAATTTATTCGATTAACTTGACCCGTTTAAAATGTTTTTAAAACACTAATTGTTTTTTAAATAAATTTAGAATTTCAAAAACTTGATGCTCAATAAGTTTTTCCATGTGCTAAATTGCTTTTTAAGTTCTCTACTTTAAAAATAAAATTAAATTGATATCTCTTTACTCTTAAATGAGTACAAACATGGATCTCTATTATTATTTATTGTTCTCTTCTTTAGAGATGTTAATAATTGTATTTATAAAATATTTATTTAGGTTTTTATTGTTGTTGTTGTTATTTAAGCATGCAAATAAGTAAATATTAGGGCAGGTCAGAAACATGTGAACAAGTTATAGCAACAACAATATGATTGGAATTTTTTTTAAAAATGTAAAAAAATTTCCGTTAATAATGTATTTAGTTAGCGGAATTAATATGAAAATTAATGAGTCTGTGATCGATCATTGCTATATTAGGGTACGTTTAACTTAATCATATTTTTGAATTTTGTTTTAATACGATCTTAGGATTTTAGGCAGTAGAACTAAAACATGATCTAGGAAAAGCCGTTATATTTACAAAATATTAAATAATTCGACATCGATCGTAGATAAAACTGAATAGACGATTATTTTTTGCTTTGTATATAAAAAACTTTATTATAATATGGACAAATCTCACTAAATAAAGTCTGTTAACTGGTCCACGAATATATATATATATACTGCAAGGATTCCAGAGTAATTTCTTATTGGTGTTACATACAGGAAATAAAGTTAATTGAAAACAAGTAATGCTAAGCCAAATCTATAATAAACTCCACTACATGCGTATACATATGTACGTATAATGACTTTTTGACTATAACTTTTTTCTATTTATCCGGTTTTAATGATAAGTAATGTTATGTATTTAACTATATATTATATATACAATTTATTTGCGAATTTGTTTCAGATATCGGTGTATAACTTCTTTTCTACTGAAGAATGTGAATGTTTCCAGTAGGCAGATGGCTAAATCGAATCATATTTTCAGAATTTATATACTTTATGAAGTCTTAGATGGTTTCTGTTTGGCGTTACATACGAAATTATTAAATAAATATTAATTCCGGATTATGATTGTGAAATCTAAATCCTTAATGGTCTACCAATAAGGAACGTATTAATTGCTAAAGGGACCAATTAATTGCTTATGGGGATCGAATTTCTAAAAGTTAAAAAAATGTGCTTTGAAAAGACGATCCTTATAAAGTTCATATCAAATTCAATATCGATTATATACTAGATTTATTTCTAAATGCAAGTTTGAATCCGTAAAATATAATGCTATATTCGGCTGTGCCGTATTTTTAAAACCCTCCAACCCAAATGTCTGTGAAATAAATACGTTATGTTTCGTACATACACACTCACGCATACACACACGTATACAATATAGATAAGTTTTTGTAAAACGTAACACTGGAACCTTTAATTAGTCATAAAATTATTTATATTTTTGGTTATATCTTTTTCTACTGGAGCAATATCGACAATTTTTGCGAAGGTAATGAAGTATATATAACTTTATATTCGCCTTAATTAAATTCTTATTTGTCGATTTTACGATAGATTTCGCTTGAACATAGAGGTTGTCTCAGATATCGGTATATATCTTTTGATATACTAAAACGATTTTGCTGGTTTTAAATAGAAAACTTCTCAGGAATATAACAAATATTCAGGCCAAATTTCATTGAGCTCTGTCAATTACTGTGGACGTGAGCGTGCCAACAACAGACAGGCAGACAAACAGACGAACACACAGGCGGACATAGCTAAATCGACTTAGATTTTGATTTGATGCAAGAATCTTTTTACGTTTTGGGGTCTTCTTAGCGTTGCACACGGAGTGACAAAGTTAATATACCCTTTTCAACACTTGTGGTGGTGGAGGGTATAAAAAAGAAGAAAGAAGTCGATCTTTAAGTGATTTTAGGTAATTGATATGTATGTGAGCTACTGAATAAGTTTGATCTAATACAAAAGTTTATATGAGTGAATTCGACTACAAGAAACCTCAACTTGTGGGTAATTTATCTCTTGTTATATAAGAGATATTAAGAACAAAAGAAAATTCAAGTTTTAATTTAAAAAAAATTTGGTTTTTCACCGATTTTTTGTCATTAAAGTAGATACACCCTTTTTGAGTTATAAAACTTTTTTCTAAAGTAACCTTCACTATATTTATAACCTTCTGAAAGAAGGTTATATTCTTCTGTTAAAAACTTAAATTCTGGGAGAGCCAGAATTTCCCAAAATTTAATATATTTTTTATTGCACTTGAAGTTTCGTCATAATGTTTATACATTTTTTGTATCCCTTTATCGGTTGGAAATATATATTGCAAAAACGTGAAACTGTTATTGGAAATATTTTAAGAACTTTTAAAACTGTGGAATTTCAAGAATGTAAATAGTTTCGAATTGAGTATCAACAAATTTCATTAAAAAATGTTGACTAACAAAAATTTTATTTTATTAATTTGCTGCTCGGAATTTATTAAAATTATATTTTCATTTGAAACACTCTGAACGATACACTTATTGAATGCACTATTTTTATACCCTACACCACCATAGTTGGTATTATGTGTTAGTGCAGATTTTTGAAATAGACAGAAAAAATAATCTTATCACCAATTTTAAGTATACCGTTCGACTCAGAATCACGATTTAAGCATGTCCGTCCGTCTGGTCGTCCATGTAAAACCTGTTCGCAAAGTACAGGTCGAAGTTTTGAAGATATCTTAATGAAATTTGGCGCGTAGGACGATGCCTATTGAAATTGTTTATGATAGGTCCATTATTCCATATATCCCCCATACTAATATCCATAATCCATAAAATTCCTAAATATTAAACGATGCCAACCAAATTTTCCAAAAATAAGTCTTGTTATATTCTAAAATAATGCATCAAATTATACGAGGATCGGTCCATTATTTCCCATAGGTTCCACACAACCACTCTTCCAAACATCATCTTGAAACTCATATAGTAAAAATATTTAATCAAATCACAGCCAAAATCACTGTGCGAAATTATAAAAGGTCTTTCGATAATTTTTTCTAACTCCCATATAACCTTTCATAAATAAATTTATCATAACAATAAAATAACATAATAAGAAAAGCGAGGGCCGTACACAAAATTTTCGTAGCGGACATTTGCAACCAACAATGTGGTGTAGGGTATTATATAGTCGGAATTGACCGACTAAAACATCTTAACTTGTTTAATTTCTTATGAAGTGATTAGATCAGTGTTGCCAGTTAAAATCTACAAAAATCCCTTCAACTGGTTGAAAAATAATCTTTTTCTTGTTTTTTACCTCCCATTACAGATTTTTCGCGATACAGTTTTTTTTTAAATCTCATTAGCACTAGTGTTGATGGAGAAAGTAATATCTTTTTGCCGAAAAACTACAATTTCCTCCCTTTTTCCTTCTGTATGAAATTTTCATCAAAATTGCCTCAAAAAGTGAGAATTCCAGAGTACAATTTGTATTCTTTTCTGGCAACACTTAGTTTGGACATGAATTCATGGTTTAGCGGTTTAATTGTTGTATAAAGTTGTTGATGGATTTAAAATTAATGATCTTACAGAACATCTTTTATCAGAAATAATAATAAATAACGATTTTAAAATCAACTGTATTAAAATGGTATCGATAAATGCTAGATAATGTTTTCTCAATTTGGCGTTGGCGATATTGGAATGTAAGGATTTAATAAAATGATCTCGTAATATAATCATATAGAAGTTCAATTGAATACTGATCCATTATGCAAATAATAACAAATCAGCCTCATATCGATATTAACGTGGGAGTTATTTGATCGGCATATTTAAGCTGCGTTTTCCAAGGTCGCAAATTTGACCTTAAAAAATATTAATATTTTAGAACATAAAAATCTATATTTTGTTAGAATTCTAGATTCTATTTAAAGTTTAATAACCATATTTAAAAAAAAAAAGAAAACTTGTTTGTGGCATCTGACAATATTGTTTGTTTGTTTGTTTGTTTGCTTGTTTTTAGAGTCGTGTGAAATCCATTATAGCATTTTATGCAAATTCCAGTCTATAATATTTTTATTAAAATGATGATCCAATGATCGGTAGGCTTAAAAAATTGTTTGGAAATCTACTTCCGTTATACGTGCAAATCTTAATGTAGTTTGATATGTATGTACATATTTATGTATATTATTATGTACTATTTTAGTTATACATATGTATGTCCAAATATGGGTGTGTCTGTCAGTTTGTCTATGGTGTTTTGAAAGAAAGATTTAACTAAAATTATAGCAAAACTACTTTGCCACGTGTTTGAGTAAATAAAACATGAGACTTCCGTCAAACATAAAATTTTAAACAAAATTTATGACAGGAGATCTGGTTAAAAAATATATATATAATTATATATTTTAAAATTTAATATATAAAAATTTCAAATTTGCAAACACAAACTTTGGCAAACATGTTTAATAATCTAAAAAAGAAAAACAAAACATTTTATTAAATTTATAAGATTTTTATACCCTCCGCCAACACAAGTGGCGATGAGGGTATATTAATTTTGTCATTCCGTGTGAAACGTCAAAAAGGAAACATCTCAGACTCCATAATGTATATATATTATTCCATCAAAAGCATTCTGTCTGTCGAAAACTTTTTCACTAATAGAAAATTTGTTCAAATTCAATGAAATTTGGTTAAATGTTTGTTATTGTCCTAAACAGTTTCCTATATTGGTTCATTGGCTTAAATATTATAGACCCATGTCTGAGACAAAATCTAAATCTGGCCGCAATTTGTAAGCTAATCTTCTGAAATTATATATTTATTTTGATACAATAATAAACCCAAAGAAAATAGATTGTATTCGGGTCATATAAAACTCTTAAACATAAAGTGATTCTTTTAAAATTTATATTTATATATAATTAATTCCTTTATCGTCTTTTATATTTTTATATCTTTTATATATTTTGCTAAAGCTTACATATAATGCCCCCTCCCATAAAAAACCTGTTTGAGCTAATAAATTAATTTCTAACTCTCCTGAATATGCGTTGTTAGTTTAGAAAATCTCGACTCATACTTTTCTAAAGCTCCCCTTTACGAAAAACGGTTCTGATCACAATCGACTTTCTCATTATCTTTAATATATACTATTAATTTGAACAATCAACAGTTAATATTTTGCCGTACCTCCCATATAAGATCCTTTCCCGGAAAGGAGTTTTGAGTCCATATAACTAGTATATAAAAACATTTTAATATGAACGACTCATAATCACTTTCTCAGTCGATTTAAGCATATACGTCCTTCCGACTGGCTATTCGTAGGTATTGTAAAAATATGTAATCAAATAATAGATAAATATATGACAAAGCAGCTGTTCGAAATTAAACAAGGGTCGGTCCATAATTTTTCTAATATCCATTTAACCATGCAGAAAAAATACCTTTAAACACATAAATTTCACATAAATGTAAGTATCATAATAATATGTCGCACACATAAGAATAATTAGGAAAGCAAATTATACAAAGGCCGTTCATAATTTTTTTGTAGCAGACATTTGCAATCAATAATGTGGTGTGGGGTATTATATAGTCGGGCTTGACCGACTTAATATTTTTAATTGTTTTTGATTAAAAATATGTTGCCATATTTCACTATGGTTTTTAAAGGGGACTTTTTAGTAATCGGCTAGTGACGGAGTGTATCTAAGATTCGGCACAGCCGAATATAGTATTCTTACTTGTTTTGTTTTACGGATTTTTTAAACTGTTAACAGAGATGACGATAATGATAATGACTTTCTTCATTTCAAGTTTTGAAATATTTAAGATTTGAATTTTGCCGAATAACACGAGTTTTAAATCCATTAAAAATTCTCTGTTATTTTCCACAATTTAAGCACAATTTTAATAGATTAAACTGTATTATTATCTAAATGGTTCTAAAAATAATATCTAGAAAATCTAGTTAAACATTAATAACGCTTGGATCAATTACGTATTACGGATCGGATTTAAAAGTTGTTAGTTTGAGTTTGACCTCTAAATAAAATTAGGAAGCATGAATTTTTTATATTTATTTTTCTAATATTTTGTTTGTTTTTTTAGGGGATTTTTTTTAAATTCAAATTGTCAAAAAATATAGAGTCAACATTTTTCGAAAATGTGTTGAAATAAATATTAAATAATTTAAAATTTGTGGTCTAATATTGAATTTTGAAATACTGAAAATATTGTGGTCTAATGAAAAATCATAAATTTAGAAATTTTGATCAGTGGTGGTTTTGATATCTTCCAATTTTACAGAAGCTATATAATATGTTCTTTTCATTAAAAATAAAATGTTAAATTAAAAAAATCGATCTATAAAACTATAAACTTTTTGATGATATTGAACATTTGTTAACAGCAATGGTGACCAAACGCATATTCCAGTAAACGAAGTTTATCGGCTATTTACACAGAACATAACTCTAACTCAACTAATGGCAATATTGTGAAAAATTAAGAAATTTCTTATTCAATTTTATACCAGCTTTCGTTGGATCTTGTTGAAATTCTTAAAACACTAACTCATTCTCATTAAATTTTAAGCAGTATACCAGTTTAGTGACTAAATTTTTTCACTTTTAATTCGAAATTAAACTTTCTACAGGTTGTTTATACAAATATTAGAAATGTGTGTAAACGCCTGAAATAATTCCAGCAAAATTTGGAATTAATCATTTTTGAAAATTAGTTTGATTTATTTTTTTTAATCCTGGGATTCTCGATTTGTTGTGAATCGGCAATTAATGCTATCACTGAATATGCTTCACTTCAGAAATTATTGTATTGTAAACTGAAACTTTGTTTTTATTTGGAGAGGAACCCATATGCAACCAGAAAGATATGAAAAGGTTTGGGAAACTCTGAACAATTTTTTTAATAAAAAAAAAATAATGAATAATTCTTAATCGCCTTTTTTAGTTTATGCTTGGGATATGTATAAAATATTTAAATGCGATACTACATTCTGTCTCAGTTTAATAATAATTCAAGTGAATCGGAGAAAAATGGAAAAGCATCTGCACATTATTATAAGAAAATCTTCAATCTTGACTCTTTGGTCCTTCTACGAAAATCAGGTCAAATGGCATTAGTGTCTAATGTATGTGTGAACATTAAGTACGTTTCCAACAAGCGCAAATCAAAAAAATCGTTAGGAACCCAGTTTGAATCCTTAAGTTTTTGCTATTAAAAACTGATGATATTCACAAGTTAGGACGGCTCTTTAAGTCTTGTGTTCGGTTTCATTTCTGCTAGATATAAATAATTTCGTTTTACAATTAAACCTTAAAGATTTTATAATTATTTTGGTTATTTATATACAATGATTCATCTGGCAGATGGTAACAGTATAAAATATAGCATGACTTTATTGTCAAAGCAATGTTTTGGTTTTTGGCTTTTGAAGACAGCAAGTTATCAATATTATCTGACGTCTCTAATTTTCAATACCACAAATATCGGTATGAAGTACCGATTTGGTATTATTTTCATAATACCAACATGTATGTGAAATTTTATACACATTTCAATCATACAATTTTTTTACGATAACAAATTCTTTAGAGATTTGTGTACATTAAAGTGATTTTCGGAACAGTGTCCTGTATGGAAACTGTTGTCGTTTATGGGATCACCTTTCTGAAATTTTGTACATAAATTTGGCCTAATGAAATAGTTTACTCGTGCTAAATTGTATTCAAATATTTATAAATTTAGATCTAAAAGCCCTATTTTGAGAAATTATATGTTGTATAAAAGTCACTAAATTAATGAAATGTTGCCGGTTTTAAATTGAAAATTGATGAGACCTAAAACCATTTATTGGTTTATAATAGTGGATGTGAGTATTTTTCCTGACACACAGGAGGACATAGTTAAATTCTGTTTTTGAATGATTCCAAAATGATCTTACATGATTTCTCCTTATTTTTATAAACGGAATTTCAAAGTGAATATAATTTCTTTAGTACTTGTGGTGTACTATTTGATATAATTACCAAATCAGATTATAAATCGGATACTATATTGATAAAGTGCAAAAGTAGTTTTACTGCTGATTAACGGAACTCCTTAAATAATTTAAATCACTCCAACACAAACTAGATTTGTTGAAAAATAATTAATTAAATATTTTCTATTAGCGCTTAATTTTATTACGCACTGTCATAAAATACGCGCCCTTTTGTCTCGCTTTATTCACAATGATAAAAATTACGTCATTTCAGCTCTTTTGCAAATTTTCTAGCTTAATAATCATTAAGTTATAAATATAATTATAATTTAAATCAGTTACACACCAATAATTAATTAATTTGAAAATGTATAAACAAAAATACATATGTTAAGTATATAATGATAATGTATAAAATTAAAGAACATATAGAAAGTATATTTTCATAAGTGTTTCCAAGTTTGTTATCTATCGTCAGTTTCTATATCTTATTTCTTATTTTGTTTTTCAACTAATTATTGTTATATATTTTTTATATTTTCTTGATTTCATTCTCTGATCATATGGACTTTTTATACCCTACACCACCACAAGTGGTAATAACGGTATACAAACTTTATCATTTCATGTGTAACGCTATGAAGGAATAACCTCAGACATCAAATCAAAATCTAAATCGTCTGTCTATCTGTTATTGGCACACTCACATCAACAATAACTGACAGAGCACAATGAAATTTGTCCTGGTTGTTTCTAATCCTGAGAAGTTTTCTATATAAAATTAGCAAAATCGGTTCAGTATATTAAAAAATATAGACCGATATCTAAGTTAATCTCTGTCTTCAAGAAAAATTGTCAATTATAAATCGACAAATTTGAACAAAATTTTGCTATAATATTGAATTATATATACTTCATTACCATTCTAAAAATTATCAAAATCGGTTCGGTAGAAAAAAGATATAGCCAAAAATATAACTATTTTTATGACTATTAAACTGCTCCATGTTATTATTATATTAAATAAAAAATTTTATATATTGTACTTGCTAAGACCCGGTGCGCTTTGCCGCCTTTATTAAGTGGGTGGTACCCCACTGGTGGTTCTATCCGTCCTACATTTTGGACAGTAAAAAATGTATTTGAAAAATAATTGGAACCAATTTGCATACTCCCGCTTTTACAGTTCTTTATATATTTAATAATTAATATTTGCTTTGTATGGAAGTACTTTTCCGCTTGATCCTATCCGTCCTATATTTTAATTAGTAAAACAAATTCTTGAGAAAGTGAGAACTTTTGCTGTAATAGTTCTATAGATGTTTGATAATCAACATTTTCTTTTTATTTGGGGCACCTCTTCCTATGATCCTAACCGCCTTTCATTCTATCCAGTAATGTTACTTTAAAAATTTATTGGTACAAAATTTGAAAATTCTTTATGTTATAAATCTTTAGATCTCCCTCTGATCCTATCTGTCCTACAATTTGTCAAGTAAAACACTTCCTTGAAGAAGTGATTGAAATCAAAATTTCGCTGTTATATTTCCTCTCCTCCTGGTCCTATCGAAATTTTTTATAGCGTATGTTACTTTCTGATATCATTTTGTAACAATTTCTGTAAAATCGGCCCAGTAGTTTAGCTGTCTATAAGTCCCAAACAAACACAAATTCATTTTAATATATATAGAAGATTGATACATTTGTGAGTGTGTATGTACAAAACTCACGTACTTATATCACATGCACATGTGATGGAGGGTTTTTAAGATTCGGTATAGCCGAATATATTTAAGCCAACTTGTTTTATTTTTCAAAATTTTGCTTTGTCATATTTCGTTAATTATTAAATATTATATCAATAATTAGAGTATTAGTAATGATTAGGATAATGATTATTTTATGTTAATCTTTTTAGATTTGACTGCTAATTTTGTGAATATTTATAAAACTAAAACTGTATATGAAAATGGCACCAAATACTTGTACAACGACTGCTATTTTTCAATATTTTATTAATAATAAATATACAAATTTATTTAAATTTAATTTTCATGACATTTCATTCGAAAAAGACACACAAGCGCCATTTGACAAATATTTTCATTTTTTTTTTTATATTTTTATTATGATTTTTTTTGTATTTTTATTTCTTTAGATTTTAATTTGAATAATCGTACAGAAGTATGTTTATCTATGAAATGTCATTAACCCAATACAACAAAAATTAATTTTGTACATATGTATGTATGTATGTATGTATGTATGTATGTATGTATGTATGTATGTATGTATGTATGTATGTATGTATGAATATAATTATTTTATTTTATTAAAGTTTTGTCTAAAAATATACCACTTTTTATGGATTTAAATACCATCGTTAAGAGGAACTAGAAATTTTTTTTAATAAAACAGGCTTAATTTGCGTACTACAGTAAATTAAAATATTTTCTAAAATTAAAGTGACCAGATATGAGATGTGATGTTACCTTTTGAAACACCTGAAAGACTATATTATAGGATCCACTTTTCCTTTATGTTTATGATTCATTAAGGCTTTGGCCATAAACAAATAAATCAATCCGAAATATTTCATTTCATCTTCTTACACTGAATCAAATAACGTAGTAAATATAATGAAAATAGGGTAAAGTTAAATATCAGCCAACGAAACCATTATTCATCATAACGAAAATTTTCAATATGAATATTTGAGTTTGTTAATAAAAATGCGTTTAATTTGAATAATTATTCGCGGCAAAAATAAATTCTTTATATTAATGAATATTATTAAATTTTAATACCATATTTAAGTTAAATTTACGAAATTTTAGTTGAATTGAGGAAAGAATTACGTTAAGTTGTTGTAATTAATTCATACATAAAATATTAAGGAACCCCATACAAAGCAAATATTGACTATAATGCAATGTGAAAGGACGGTTTTGAGCCGTTACTTACATGTTTGTTGATCATCTGATCCTCCATAAGACAACTTCATTAAGCTGTAAAATTTTATCAACGATTATGACTAAACAGCTTATTGAATTTTAATGAAATGAGGCACGCCAGTTATGCTTTTAAGGAACTTGGATAGGGAAAGGGTATCCTTACAAATAAAACAGTTAATATCGCATATTTCCTTAACGAAATTTGGTACATGAATAGTGCTTTAATATCGTTGCAGGAAATTTTATTGTGATTGGATACGGAAGAATTTTCAATTTGCTCCCACAATTATTTCTAAATCGATCATCGAGGGAATATAGCTTTTTTAATAAATTTTTTACAAAAATCTGAACATTTTTATGGAGGGGAAAATGGAGGGTTTTTTTACACCAGAAAAAGGGAAAGATAAGTAAGGAACACAAAACAGAAGTTAATCCAATACTATTTGGCACTTTCTAAAAGGCTGAATTATTGATTTAATAGAGTTTTTAAAATTAAATCAAGAAGTCTTAATACTCTACCACAAATGATTGCAATATTTTCAAATATTTGCAAATACTTCCAAAAAATTTAGCCACAACTACGAAGTTGTTTTGAAAATAATCTTAAAATTACAAAATTCTGTTTTGTGCTCAATGGACTAAACTGTGAATCTATGAAATGGATCATTTTGGTATCTTCGATAATATAACGATCTAACAAAATTATGTGTCTACATTTCCCATTATTTCGCAAGATCACACAGTGGAATAGGATAGTATCTTTTATACACAAATCTTTATCTTTTGATCGGCTCGTTGAAATTGAAATATACGACAACAGTATAGTTTGAAATTATAATCTTCAAAGCTTAGATCCCTTAAAAGGGTCTATGACGGGCCTCAAAAATGAGTATTTCGCCAAAACCGTAGGAAAAAATTTTTGTTTCATGTCCTGTTCCAAAAGTGTCTTAATCATCTTATAGCCCACGTTGATACCTTTAAAATTATATTGCATGAGTTATTAATTTCTTAGTTTTTGGGTCCATGCTAGTTTATGCTCTCTAAAATCTTCAAGACCTTTTTTAAGGTATATCGAAAAGTATTAATAATTGAAAATTGCAAAAGTTTTGAATTTTTGTTCCTACACTCATTATACCCTACAACACCATAGGTGATTAGGGTATTTTGTCTTTGTGCAAAAATTTTACGTAAAAACTTTTACGTATACAGATCGATATCACCTTTAAGGGCTTAAATCTCATATATACGTTGTTATTGTGGAAAGAATTGGTTAAATCAAGACAAAGCAAAGATCGATGAATGAAATTTTGCGAGGTCGGTACATAATTCATTCTAGTTCCCATATAACGTTCATAGGAACGCAGAACCGAGAATATCTTGTTACGTGCTTTCATATTAAAAGTTTCACTTCGCCGAAAGTTTTAATTTTAATTTCTTATCTAATACTCATTTTGAGGTGGCGGACCATCTCTATCTTTATCTTTTTATACCCTCTATCACCACAAGTGTTGATAGATGATCCAAAACGCCAAAAAAAAATTGGATCTAAGACCTGATAAAGTGCATATTCTTGCATCAAATCAAAATCTGATTCGACTGGCTATTTCTGGTCTTGGAATTCTCACTCTTAGAATAATTGCCAGTATTCAATGAAATGTGACCGGATTGTTTGATGTTGTCCCAAGCAGTTTCATATTTAAAATCAGCCAATTAGTTACAATTTCCCTTTCTGAAAAAGGATTTAAGCATTGAGGACAACCTCAATATTTAAAATCACTTCTTTTCTTTAATTTACAATGAAAACTAATTGGATTTGAAAGATAATGTTCTGTAATTTCACACATGGTACTGGGGTCGTTATTTAACTAATCTCTCATATAATGACCCTTCCGAGAATAGTGTTTTC
Organism: Cochliomyia hominivorax; assembly: GCA_004302925.2. Lineage (NCBI taxonomy): Eukaryota > Metazoa > Arthropoda > Insecta > Diptera > Calliphoridae > Cochliomyia > Cochliomyia hominivorax. The sequence goes on along the minus strand of PYHX02000413.1, from coordinate 69,582,548 downwards.
AGCTTAAATAAAAACCGATTTTATTGAAATTCGGCATTTTCCATTTTTCTAAGAAAAGAATATTTGAATGTTTGACTATTGCTCTCATTTAAGGCCTCTTTCCTGGTAGAGTTTTTTACTAATAAATAAATAAAGAGCAATTCTATTGAAATTCGCAATAATTGCTTTTCCAAATAATTTAAATATATACTAATTATATGATGAATATCCTAACAGGGAGTTATAGAAACGTAAAACCAACTAGAAACTAGATTATGTTGGGGCAACATGGTTAATAGATTTGAAAACTTTTAGAAATTTGTCACAATTATTGTCCTAATTATCTTTTCTATATGTTAATTATTTTATTAATATCGGTCTATATTTTTCTATAGCTCCCATATAACGCCCCTTCCCGGAATCTATTAAATAAGTACAAATTAATTTTCTAGCTTTCCTGAATATATGTTATTAATTTGAACAATATCGGTTCATATTTTGATATAGCTCCCATATAACTTCCCGAAAAATGTATTTGATTTCATAAAACGTTAAAATAAAAACCAATTCCGTTGAAATTCGGCACAATGGTTTTTCTAACTGTTTAATATATATTGTTTATTTGAACAATCACAGAGCATATTTTGCATATAATAATTGCTCTTTTATATAGACACTAATTTTTACATATTATTCGTGGTGGAGGGTATTTAAGATTCCGCACAGTCGAATATAGCATTCTTACTTGTTTTAAAATATAATTGTACTTCACATTTGAATTCTTATCAGAATTATCACAGAACATTGTTGCAAACTGATATCAGATTATATATAAATAGTCTTTGTCCTTGACCTTGGTACTATTAGATAATTACGATTCTAAACTTTTCTATTATATTTAATGATTATGACCTGTTGTCATATACCATATAGCTGGCAATTTTATACTGATAAGGAATAATGAAATCATCATAGAATTATTGGACAATAATTATAATCAAAAGTTTTGGAAAATGTGTTTTGATTTTTTAATGATGCAAAGCAAAAAATTAGCAAAATTAAATTTCTACACGAAAAAGAACTGGTCACTCTATTTACATAATGTAAACAACAAGTTTGTTGTATGTTTATTAACTCTTTTTTTTTTTTTTTGCTTAAACAACTTAACGATTATGTCACTTTTTCTACGCTTTAATTTTTATAATTTTTTTCCTGCATTATTTCAGGCAGTTATATAAAACAACAAAAACAACAGAAAGTTCTTCAGAAAAAGTTAACAAAAACTTTTTCTTTTCTAAGATCTTTCTAATGGAACGTCAAGAATTAGAAAAAAAACACTTCACCTCAGCTTAAATTGGCTTGAGGCTGTTGCGGTCTTAAATATTAGACTTAAAGCGAAATTAAACAAAAAACAACAACAACATTCATCTAACTAATCATGTTCTAACCATTTGGACTGTACTCGGGGTGTTTGTTTAGTTCATTGTACGTTGTACAAGAGTTGTTGTTTATGTTAAAATAAAAACAAAACATTTTTTTTCTCTTTTTTTACACCAGACCATTTTCTTGTTTCTCGTCTGACGTCTAACTGATTTTATGAGGAATTTCTTTAGAAGAACTCACAGAATATATGTATCTGTATATGGTGGCCATTGATTTGTTGGTCTTAGAAAAATATTAGAAATAGTTAGTTGTTTTTTCTAATTTTCGCTATTTTTCTAGATAGTTTTTTGCGCTTACTACTACATACACAAAAAAATTATATTAGGAACAACAACAACAACAACTACATACCATGTTTAAACATTCTTGAATATATAAATGATCTGTCTACGAATCGTAAGATTATTAAGTGATGATGAAAATTATAGCACACAATTTCAAAAGTAAAAATATATAAAAACTCTTATTTATATGAGATGAATATTTATAAATTTGGGTACAATATTTATGTACCGTATAGAGTGGTCCCACCAAAACGCTCGATGTTTATTCTTGACGTTTACGATAAACTTTAAATCCTTAAATTAGATGAACCAAATTAGCATCAGTGAATTTGTACAATGTGAAATTTTGACGCTACATTATTAAACAATGCGTAAAAGCGAGATACAAAACTCTCAATCTGACAGAGATATGGACGATGAAGTGATACGTGTTTACTAGGTAAACGATTTAAAAAATCAAATTCCAGGATTTTTCGGGGTTTCGATATTTTTGGGGATTTCTGGATTTTCTATTTTCTATAAGAAACCACAGTAATTTTAATTAAAAAAGTATATTATTTAAAGACTAAACATTTATATACAAATTTTTATTGAAATCTGAATAAAACCTGAAATAATTTCGGTATTCGGGATTTTTAATCCTGGGTTACCCGCTCAGAGTGTGACGGCTCTTCTGCAATAATATTGTAAACTACAGTTCAGGGTGAGTAAACACCTTACGCGCCATTGTCGTTATTTCCTAATGGCGGTTAGTCTGTATTAACTTTGATCGCCCTTGAGAGTCTTATGTCTCGTTTTCACGGTATGAGTTCTTTGTTTCTCTGTCGATTGTTTACTATGAAAAAAGTGTAATCTGACAATATTAATACTTCCATTCTCATACACTGATTTTTGGTCTTCAACGAATATCCGTTTAGATACTTTCTACAACTTTCAATATGTTTCTTCATTTTGTTTGTTTTTTTTTAATTAATTGAACCAGTGAAGCAATGTAATTTCAGGACGTTCACAGATTTGAAGATATCAGTGTCTATTGGTCCACAAACGAGCGTTGCTTCCATTTAGGAAAATTGCTTAAAAGTGGATAAGTATGTATACCTTATTTTTAACAAAAAGACACCAAACTACATTTTGCGAAGATTGGCCCATTATAGCCCTTATGTAATCCGGTAGGTGAGTATCATGAAAATAATTAAAAAAGTATATTTTATATAAAGACAAACAATTCTAATCAGTTTTACGATCTTTTCAAAATTTTCTAGGGCCGGTCCATAACTTTTTAATGATGATGCAAGCATTGTGGGGTATTATATAATCGGACTTGCCCGACTTTTACATATTTACTTGTTTTAAGATTATAGTCATATCCTGAAATAGTAAAAGACAAATAAGAATGGTATATTTGGCTATGACGAATCTTCAATACACACCACCACAAATGCATGTGAAGTAAAAATATTATTCTAAATACATCTCCTGCATACACAATCTACGTGGTATTGGAGGGTATACAAATATGCAGAAATCTTTACAATGGCATTAGCCATGTATAAGCATGGCTTTTGTGATTCTTATACATATATGTCATGTATTTCCCATATATTAAATATTTATCATATCTTGGTGTTATAGAATTTTTTTTTTAAATCAGGTCATTTTGTGCTATAATTTTTCACAATTCTGTCCCTTCATGGTGACTTGTGGTGGTATGAATATATGTTACTTAAAAAAATCATGAATGCCTGTAAATATGTATGGATGTATCTAGTTTTGTATGGTTTATGTTTAAATTAGCAGTAAAACAAGTCATTAATAATTCATACTTCATTCTTAAAAGATATCGTTGTCTTGGACTTGTTGTATAACTTTTACCTGTAAACATTGTTGTTAGAAAATGATAGTTAGAAAAGTGAAAGAATGAATCTTTCATTCCATTCCATACGATACCGATATCGATACCAACTTACATCGCTATATGTATATATGTTTATATAAATGTGAATGAAATGAATCTAAAGAATAATAAATGAAAACTAGTAAATAAATATGTATTTTTTTGTGGACAATAGGAAGTCAAGGAGAAAAGGAGTAGAAGAAAAGAAGCTAAAATTCTAAGAATATAGTTTCTCAAATTAAATTAATGATAATTAGTGGAGCAAATCTAACGATATTGGTAATATTTATACAGTCTTATTTTCCTTAAAGCGACAGTGTTTATTAAAGAAATTTCATGTTTGTATAAATTATTATGAAGTTCTTTTTTTCAATCTAATTTCTAATTACGTAGTTAACACAATCACGCAGTGGTCCCAAAACTTTTTTTAAAATAATTCTTTAACTTTAGAACTATTGAATATTTTTTAACGAGATTTCACAAAGACATTCTTAAGATATTTTCCAATAGATATAGAGAAGGACATATTTCTAGTGGGCCCTGGGGTAGGGAAGTAGATCTCCAAAATTGGTCAGCTCTGGTATGACGACTTCAAAAAAAATCGAAAAAATTTTATTTATGATTTGATTGAAAAATATTTTACATACATATGGAAATGTTACCATCTTTTTGAAAAAATCCTATCCATTTCTAACTTTCTATTTCAAAACAATATATTTTCTATTGACCCACATATATATAATTCTTGCATAAAAATTATTTAGAATTTTTTGCAGAATTGAAAATTTATTTTTGCGTCCGAATAGAGCTCAACATGTTAAAAAAAAGAAAAATAAAAACATGGGTCAAAAATTTACTTTGGTCTAAATATCTCTTAAACTATAACTCCAGGACCCAATAGAAACATTTCCTTTTCCATTATCAATTGGAAAACAATTCAAAAATATCCATGTGAAATTTCTTTAAAAAATTATTTAAAAAAGTTGTGAGATCACTGTGAATCACTAAATTATCCAGCCATCTAATATATTTCAATCGATTTTTTTATATTATTAACAATATAATTTATTGGAATTAGTTTCTGATTTATAATAGAAATTTTATATATATAAAATTATTTGCCTCTCTTTCAAGTTCCCAAATTAGAATATTCAGAATTATTTACAAAATTTGAATTTATTTGGTAAATAAAGTCTTTTCTCGATTTTTCAATTTCTAATAAAATTTAAGTACTTTAACAAACATTTGCCAAATTTATTAAAAATTTAAATGAATATTTATTGAATTTGAATTAAATACACACTGAAAAAAATCGTTTTAAAATAATTTAAAATAGAACTAATTTAACTTTTTTCAGTTGTGAGTTTGCTTCATAGATATAAAATGTTGATTTAACATTGTTTCTTCTGAATATTCTTGAAATTTTACTACCTTAAAGTAATTTTAAAAATTTATCGTTATATAATTTTATATATATTTATGTTGAAAGATTCTAAAATGTACAATATTATTTCACCACAAACGTAAAAACGTTTAATTTAAAGTAAAAATAAAAAAAATTATTCAATTTTAAAACAACTATGTTCAACGTTGTTTTTGCTTCATGTTTTTTTTTCTGTGTGTATATTTTATTTATATATTTTGTACGTGACAACATTATAATTGTGAAAAATCAACAAAATTTTTAATTGAAAGCTTCACCTTTAGACAGTCATAGCAGCAAATCTGCGTTAATAAATTAAAAATTTATTTTGCTATTTTGAGCACATCATTTTGCCGTTAAATTCATTTTGAGTTTATCATTCACATTCTAAAAATAGCAAAATTAAAATTTAATATTTATTTGTATGTTGATTTTTTTAAAGAAGACTTTTGTGGCTTAGAAATGAAAAACAAAATTATTGTTGTTAACAAGGAAGCACCTTCATAAAGAACTACCTTTAATACAAGTTTTGTCAGCGTGTATTGCCCTCTAAGACCTTTTTGCAAAAAATATAGCAGTCGTCGACTTTTTGCCTTAAACTTCAAAAGTCGTATGTGTTTCAAGGATTATTTCATTGGATAGTGGACAGAATTTGAATTTGATTAGAAATATAGCGAAGAAATATAACTTCTTTGGATGCTTTTTGGTAATTTATAGTTAAGGTTTTGATTTTACTAGCATTCATCCCGTTATTGCATTAAAAGATCTTTAGGCAGGTCTAAATGTATTATACCTATATTATCAGCTTATGTTTCTTTACTCCACTACAAGAGGTAAAAGTGGATATATAACATAGTCATTTATTATATAATACCATAAAGGAATAACCTAAGGTTCCATAAAGTGAATTCCTAAGTGAATTTAGTTATGTCTGTCTGTCCGTGAGTTGTTGAATTACATCTATCTCATTTAATGGTGATTATTGGCGTTGAACTGAGTTTTTATTTTAAATTACTAAAATCTATATAAAACTGAAGTTCAGTACCTCATTGATATTTCTTAAAAACACTCCACTATTTTGTACAAAAACTATCTTAGCAATGACAAGATTAATAATGCTAATGTTCGTGTCTGTGCTAATAAAAATTTGAACTAAATGTGTGAAATATGTCATATGTAGTGAATTTTATAGCTAAATATTTCTAATGATTTTAAAGATTTCATCTTGAATTTTACAGAAAAATGTTTGTTATTTCGCAAAATTTATTTAAAAAAAAATTTTAAAAAAATTTATTTAACTTTTGATTTTGATAAAAGAATTTTCTTTTTTTCTCAAAAATATAAGTAAAAAATCCTTCCCTCCCTTGGGTCCTTCCAGAAAAAAAAGATGTTCGCTATACAAGGAAACTCTAGTAAGAAATTAAAAATTTTATTAATTTTCAAAGCTTATTTCTTTATAGTGATTCCAGTTCTAAATATTTAAAATTTTTACCAACAAAAATTATATTAAAAAGTTTGGAACAAATAATACTCGTATTTTTAAACATTTACGTATGAATTTCATTTTCGGAAATCACTTGAAAGATCATAAGATTAAAAACAAGTAAGAAGTTATAGTCGGTAAAACCCGACTATTTCCTTATATCACAATATTGATTTTGATGAAAAAACCTCATATAATTTTATTTTCTAATTTATGCTTTAGAGCGCTGTTTATTATGGTACTAACTTTTATGTGAGATTTGTGCTTAAAATTATTTTTCTGGGATCGTTATATAGGACCGACCCTCGTAAAATTTCGCACATCGATTATTGCTTATGTTTATCTTAATTTGTCCCATTTTCATTATAATACCAATGCAGATGTGAGATTTTTATCTTTAAAATAGATATTAGAATTAGATATTTAGGACTTTTATGGCCTTTGAACCCCATTCTGAAAGGAACATTTGTATTGGAGCTATGTCAAATAATGGAACCATAGTCAATAATGTGATTTAATGCAATAATTATCTGCTCAAATAAAATTTTTATAAAAAGAAAATGTTATTTCAGAATGTCATTTCAAAATTCTTAATGCCTTTGAAAATGGTAAGTTTTTATCGTCGAATATTTAAAGAACTTAAAGAACAGGTTTAGCTAGTTTCTTTATAAAAATTAATTACCCGAGTTACAGGAAGACAATGCACCAATGGGAGGTAAGACAGTTCTATTGTTATTACGTAATTTCTGATATACATTTTGTTTCACAAGAGCCACTTACATTTAAATATGTATGTTTAAGTTAAAATTAAATCATCATCAGATTAATAAGATACGATTTCTCAAAATATGAAGAGTTGTCTACGAGAACAATTGACTTAAAGATGCAAAAATGGAGCAGGAGCAATCACAACCTTAAAAATTAGATAATAAAGGTAGAAAATTTACCGAATATTAGAACACAAGAAGGTTTGGCAGACGAAATATGGACCTTTACATATCAGTCCGAATTATTATATATTTGAAATTGAAAACAATATTTAAATATAAAATTGCTGATTCAAAAACTTATTTTCTCTACATTTTTTAGACTCTTAGATTTTGTTTAATATTAAAATCATGGTCAGACATTTTCCATATTTAATTTATAAAATTGTTTAAAAATTTTATATCATTTGAAGCTTTAAAACCGATTTTAATAAACCTAAACGATATTAGAGAAATGTTAATGTATTTATAGATATGTATGTACAGGGTTATATTATATTACCAGAATACATTTTAGTATATTGTATATTGAATGAGAGCACCATAAGTTTTAAATTTCAAAGTTCAATATTCACTTAAGTTCAAAGTGATTTCAAAATATTAATAAACAAAGAAATTTCAAATATTTTTGCTCAACTTTTGAATAAAAATAAAAATAAAATTTAATTAAAACTAAATTGCATTTCTTAATCAATTAAAAGCTTCAAATAACAATTGCAAAATTGATGACCAACTTGACCCAAAAAGATGAACAAAGAAAGTTTCATACATTTCGGCTTCAGTGTCAAGTTTATATAAAACTCTCGTTACCACAAACAATAAATTGTAATATTAACAATTTTTAATCAAATATTTCCCTACATATCAAGTTCCATGCAACTTAATCAGATTTACTGTTGAAATAATATTAATTGAATTGTAAAAGATTTCGATTCTGTTCCATAGTGCTTAACAAACAAATTTTAAATTAAATTTATGTATTGCAAAATGTGCTAAAATTTCAATTTACTTTAACACGAACCAATTTAAAATTACAAAGTATAAATTTATTCTCAAATTCAAAATTATTTTGTAAATTTTATTACTCATCTTTTTAGTGTAAAATTTTTTATAAATTAAAAAACAAAATGTTTTAAATTAATGAATTACGATTGTATTCTTTATGTCCTCCATAATCATAAAAGTTGAATAATGATTTATTAAATATGTCATTTCATGTGTAACACTCAGACGAAAATATTGAAAACCCTGCAAAAAATTGTCAAAATTCATTAAAATAAAATTTTACTGTTGTTTTTGGCATCAGTTGGCTAAACCCTTAGAATGGGCTCAGAAGTTATAGAATATTATCCGCAAAAATAAACTAAAGTAAATTTCAGTACAAATTTTTATAAAGTTTAATTGGATTGATTAATATCATACGAAAATTCATCGCAATCGTATTAATTGAAAAAAAGTTATAGTCAAAAATATGCAAAATTTTGAAATTCCTTTTAATTTGAATGAGTTCATTCTGATAAGAATAAACTCTTAACAATTTCATTAGGTTAGGTCCATTACTTCACAAAGCTCTGATTTTTAATTCAATACCCGGATATATAAATATGGAACTAATCCATCGAAATTGTTGAAGAGAGCTTGTGGGAGGGATATTCCCCTTACAAACTGATCATATAATACCATATATCTCTCACGAGATATGGCAGGCACATTAATAGTGCTGTGGCAATACATAATTGTAGACTATAAAATTTGGAGATAAGGTATTTGCAAGTGGTATTATGTGGAACGGAAAGGAGGAGCAATTCCCCTTACTACAAAAATTTCCAAATTATTTCTAAAATTATTGTGGTTCAGGGTATTTAGGATTAGACCAATCTATACACAGCACTCTTTTTTGTTTTTGTACCCTTCACCTGACTGGGTCAAAATATACCCTTTGCAAGTCTGTCATTCCGTTTGTAATTTCCACAGTTTCAACTTAGACCCCCAAAAGTATATATATTGTAGATAAGTATGAAAAATGAAATTGATATAGCTATGTCCGTCCGTGTGTCGGTTGAAATCAAGTTTATGAAGTTAACTATAAGTTAACTATAATATAAATAAAATGATTGGAAATGCTTTCAAGAATTTTGCTATTGAAATCCAGGGAAATTGGTCCATAAATGGCTTAGATATTATGAAAAAACTGAAGGTACCTCAAGTTTTTTTCGAGATTTGTCTATTTTTTAAAGAATCTACAAGAGTTAGAGACTTAATTTTTTAAAGAAAGATTTGAAAAAATTTAGCGGATTTATGCGCTGAGGACATGCAATGAATCGGACCATTAGTTCCTGAGTTATAGACAAAAACATGATTATGGCACTGATTGATTACATTTTTTTCCCGAATTTAATCGTTTCCATTTTCAAGATCGGTTCATAAACCACGAGATGGTTTTGAGATCTTAGCGTTCTATTTAAGCTAGAGACATAATTTTTGTACTAGCAGATCGGAAATAACTAGGAGAATTTTGAAAATATAACAGTAATCATACCATTAGTTTTCGAATTATAAGCAAAAAGGCATTTGGAACCTCCTATTTTGACTTTTTTAAATTTTTGAAATCGGCTAATAAATATCCGAATTACTAATTACTCTGATATATTTATACTAGTTTTGTTCTAGTGAAAGCGAAAACTACTCGTGATTAAAATTTTGCACGAATATTGAGTGCTCTAGAGAATCTATGTTGACTCATATAAAGGCTATAATAATGGCTGTCATTTTCTCTTTCTTCTACAAGTGACGATATTATAAAAACCTTTTTATAACAGGGACTTTACGTTAAATGGTCAGTCCGTAACTTAAAAAAAAAAAAAACAAACATTTCCATACAAGCAAAGGTAAAGGGTATAGAAAATTCGGCACTGCCGAATTAAACACTATAACTTGTTTATTTTCAATTTTGTAAATTACTCACGAAAATTAAAACTAAGAAGGAAGTTGGTTTTTTAATTAAAACTTTAATTAAAAAATATTACAATACGCTATTTGGTGGAACTAATAAAATAAGAAAGTTGAAGTATAACAAAGAAATTTTTTTAAATTTGACATTTCTGAAAGTTAAGAAACAATTTTTTTGAGATAAATGTTATTCCATGGTCTGGTTTAAGTAGAACTTTATAACCCGGTTATATAAATTTTAATTATTCTTAATAGAATGTAAACAACTGATCATACTGCCATCACCTCTAATTGCGTCTGATATTAACGAATACAAATGCAAATAATTTGTCCAAAATTAATAAAATAAAAATATAAAATATTTAACAAAATATATGACCCACCATCACGTATACAAATTATTTATTTTAAATAAATTTTATGACTTTTTTTAAATTTTTTGAATTATTTTTTATATCGAAATACAAAATAAAATTATTAAATTATTGTTTTCGTTAAGAAAAATCAACTAAAACATTGACGGCACATGTAAAATATTAAACGAACCTTAAAAAAATTATTTATAAAAATAAACACAAGAAAATAAACCAGAGTAAAATTAAAAATAATAATAAAAAATAAATAAAAATAAATGTTACTGAACCACAAAAAGATCTTAACGCCCCAGAAAATAATAACGAATAAATCTGAAAGATGTTGTAATATTGTAAATAAATGAAAGTGCATTTACCGCTACTATAACTACTACTTATGGCGATATACATATATGTGTGTATGTCGTGTGAGTGTAAAAACGTACAATCGCATTTCATACAAATACAATGAACTTTTCAAAACATGTCGAATTACATGTAAACAGATTAATGAAGGAATGAAATCATTGTTTACAATAACGGATCTTACTAAAAATTGAAAACAGGATACTGAGAGACTAAACATTTTTGTAGGCTGCAAAAAACTGTAAGATTTTAGGTCGATTTGGAACCGAAAGCAACGGTGACCTACACCCATGCTTCTGAAATAATATGGTGCCAACCATATTTTCAAACGATCTACTAAATGTCATGGTCTCTTGAGGTAAGTGAAATTATGTCAATCATGGGTGGAACAAAAAATTTTTTAAGAAAATAATATTTTTAAAAAAAGTTCCCAAACTAATAAATAGACGGAAAATTTTCGAATTTTTTTGAAAGTCACTTTTAATATTCTTTTAAACGATGTACTAAGTTATAGTTCTGTATTTCATGATAAGAGCTTTATTTATATTGACTTTATTCGGATATTAAATTTAATTAACTCTATGAATAGGAAACTTTATAATAAATAAACTAACATATAATCATATCGAGAAGGGGATCAAAATTTTATTTTTAATTGTTTTAATTCTCTTCAATTGTGAACAAAATCTTTCAAAAGTCCACATGATCTCTTTTTTAATATCTGCCACATAAATCCCACAATTTGGAGTAGTATATTGCATGGACTAGCTTTTTTTTGGCAAAATAAAACCGTTATAATTTCATATATTTAACAAACTGTTAATAACTGAAGCATACAACAATAAAATCGAAAAAACGGTAGCGGCTCAAAGAAAAAAAAATCAGTTGTTACTTCTGTTTTTTTATATATTTTTTTCCGAAAAAAAAATTGTTATTTAAAACCATCACAAATCAAACATTTTTAGTATCTCGTATTTAAACAAATGTAAATGAATACATTTGTATAGATGTGTGTATGTTTGTACATCTGTAAAATATAAATATGTTTGTATTAATGTACGAATATTTTTGTGCGAACACACGACATTAATATATGTATTATTTTATTTTTGTTGTTGCTGTTGTTGTTATACACGTAACAAACTTGTTGATACACACATGTATGAACAGCAAACATATGTGTTTTGTTGTGTATGTGTGTGAATGAATGTAAGTGTTTCTGTTTCTTTTTTTGCTGTTGTTGTTGTTAATAATACAATAATAATATTGTATTATTTTTATTTCAAGTTCATTACCATCATCATCATCGTGATTATGTGAAAAGAGATTGTACGTGTGTGTTTGTTTATAATACACATAGATAATGTTGTTAAAAATACTAGTATAATAGTAGTTATTGTTGTTGTTGTTTCTGCTGCTGTAAGTAGCAGGGAGTAGTTGTTTTTAACGATCATCAACGGTAGCAATGAAAATAACAGCAGCAACAGCAACAGCAAAATCATCATCATTATCATAATAATGATGATTGTGTTACAGACAGACAATATTATTGTCATACATATGCAAAATCAAACTATAATATGTTTGTGTAGATGTGGGAATGTTTAGATGTGTTGTGATATTTAAATATAATTCGTACTTGTTTTATACTCTTTCACGTGTGCGAATGTGCTATGACTGATTAGAGAGGAGGCTTTCTAACTGTAATATAATAATACACATTTTCGTTGTATAGGTTACTAGTACACTTAGGTCTAGTGTTGCATGTGAAATAATCAGATCCTATTAGTTAATGTTTTCATAAATAGCTGAAATTGGTGATTGGCTGTAATCTTTCTTAAAAAGCGTCGTGAGAAGGACTTTAAGGAACCTTCCGAGAATATTTAAATAATAATGTGTTAACGAATAAGGAGACTTTACTCTTAACATTCTACATGAGATTATTTTTGCTGGAAGCTTTTTCCAACGGAATATCGTGTAAAATTAAAAGGAAAGTCGCAACAATCCGATTAAGCTTAAATTTGGCAAAGCCGCCTAAACGATCCTAACAAACGACAAACCTTATTTGCGTAACGGTAGCGGCGAAATCGACAAAGTCAAAAAATCCACTTATCAATGCAACATCTCAGGATTTAATTGCAATTGATTCAAGTGACATTGAAAATGACGGGTAGTATTATAGCGGAAACGCGCCGAAGATATTGTTAATTTTTGGTAAAAAGCACTATGTATTTGCTATCGCTTACGAAAACTACAATCTTAAATCCAAATGTACAATAAAGCTGGATACAAAACTTGAAATATGGTCAATCGTGAAATGCTAAACTTTCCAAGATCCCTCTTATATTTTGATCGGTTGAAACAAAAAGATGAATATCGCGATGAATCGTTCACACACATAGAAAGCAGAGAACCAGAAGTATACAGCAGAGTCTGCTATTTCAAATTATTGAAATTGAAAAATAAGACGAAAATAGTGAAAAAACAGCCACACATATAAAAAGCAGTCTAATGATATTACATACATAAGGGGATGCACTTAGATGGTCGCCCAACACATACTTGGAGAAGGCAAATTAAGACCGAAGTTAACAGAAAAGACAAGAGTTGTGAGAGAAGGAAGTATTACCATATTGTATGCAAATGAAAATCTACCATTTGTTACGAAGCACAGCTTGGAACTTGACATTATGTACGGAAGTTGAAAGTTTTTTTAATCCACTTCTTACATACACTTTGGCCTTAACTATTTTAAGTAAATAGAGAAAAGATTTAACTGGCTAACAAATCTTACCGGCTCAAAAAAAGATGACTAAAATATTGATGAATCCGTCAAACACTTAGAAGGCAGTCTGATGATATATCCGGAATTACTATATATTGAATGATGGAAATGCACATACCTAGAGAAAGCAATTGAGACAGAATTAAATGGCAGAGGCGAAATTTGTAAGAGAGTTACTGTAGAACGAAGGGAACTTTTAATATTATCATGACAAACAATAGGGAATGGAGAACCTAATAAATTCTAAAAATTTTGTTAGATATTTAACTTTCAAAGGCTAAATTATTTCATTCCTAACTTATGAAAAAATTTTGGTATAAGAGTTTCTCTTTAGTGATTATTTTGTCATTTCACTTGTACTGAAACCGAAAGAAGCAGAGAAGAGGAATATCTACCTTAAAATATATTGAAGTGGATATTAACAGAGGCGACAAAAATTTCAAGTGTCGCTTTATGCATCGCACAGTGTTTTTATTATTTAATGTATTTATTGTGAAACAATGTTAAATTAACATTTTTATCTATGAAGTAAAATCATAACTAAAAAAAGTTAAATTATTTATATTTTAATTAATTTTACATTGATTTTTTCTGTATGTTGGATCATAAAAATATTTAAAACGATCGAGTTTCCTTATATCTGAACTGACTTTAAAAATTTTTATATGAGTGGATTCAACAAGTGAAAGCCTGTATTATTGTACATATACATATATGCATATTGTCAGTCAACTTATCTTAGAGAAATTAGTTTTTTTTTTTTTTTTTAATTGACACTATTTATTTTTCTAAACAAAAATTCCGTAATTCTCAAAAAAACTCTCAAAAATTTCCAAAAAATGGGATTTTTTCACATTCTTTGCCATATTTCAACTGATAACGGGAAACAAAAATTTCTTTTACTAAAATGTTAAGAACATATCACGCGTTTAAAAAACATAAGCCTTTTAAAATTCCAAAAGTAAGAGTTTTGTAAAAAAATAGGTTGAATTTGAGAAACACTGGTTCTCCAAAAATTTAAGTTTTTGAAATTTTTTTGAAATAAAAAATATTTTATAAAAACGGATAAAATTTGGACCCGTAGCATAATAATTCTGCAATGATCGTTCATAAAGAAAAATGTTTATTTTTATACCCTCCACCACCACAAGTGGTGAGGGTATATTAAGTTTGTCATTCTGTATGTAACGCCAAGAAGGAATCATCTCAGACCCAACAATGTATATATATTATTGCATCAAATCAAAAACTGAGTCGATTTAGCTATGTCCGTCTGTCCGTCTGTCCGTCTGTCCGTCTGTCCGTCTGTTGGAAACATTCTCACGCCTAGAATAATTGACCGAATTCAATAAAACTTGGCCACATTATTTGTTATTGTCCTAAGCAGTTTGCTATTTAAAACCAGCTATATCGGTTTATAAGCAAGGAAGTTATAGACCGATATCTGAAACAACCTCAAAATTTCAAAAATGAACTCTTATAATTTCTTCTAAAAATGTAATTGGACTAAAACAAAAAATTAATTTTAGCATACAATTACACGTGCTTCATCATCGTGCCAAAAATTATCAAAATCTGATTAACCGGAAAAAAGTTATAGGCTATAATATGCAAAATTTTGATACACCCCAAACTCTTTGTGTCATATGGACCGCAATTTTTAAGATAATTTACTGAAATTTGTCACAACTAATTTTTAAACCATTCTTAATATATGTTATAAATTTTATTAACATTGGTCCATATTTTGATATAGCTCCCATATAACGCCATTTCCCGGAATATGATTTATAGCTCATAAAACTCTTAAATTTGAACCAATTCTATTGAAATTTGGCACAACTTATTTCCTAGCCATTTTAAATATATGTTATAGATTATATTAAGATGGGTCCATATTTTGATATAGCTCCCATATAAGGACTTTCCCGGAATATGATTTATAGCTTATAAAACTTTTAAATTTGAACTAATTCTTTTGAAATTTGGCACAATTATTGTTTCAACTATTTTAAATATATATTGTGAATTTTATTAATATGGACCCATATTTTGATATAGCTCCCATATAAGGCCCCTTCCCGGAATTTGATTTATAGCTCATAAAACTCTTAAATTGGAACCAATTCTATTGAAATTTGGCACAAATAATTTTTTAACCATTTTAAATATATACTATAAATTTTATTCACATGGGTCCGTATTTTGATATAGCTCCCATATAAGTCCCCTTCCCGGAATGTGATTTATAGCTCATAAAACTCTTTAATTTGAACCAATTCTTTTGAAATTTGGCACAATTAATCTCTTAATTATTTTAAATATATACTATAAATTTTATTCATATGGGTCCGTATTTTGATATGGCTCCCATATAAGGCCCCTTCCCGGAATGTGATTTATAGCTCATAAAACTCTTAAATTTGAACCAATTCTTTTGAAATTTGGCACAAGTATTGTTTTAACTATTTTAAATATATACTATAAATTTTATTTACATGGGTCCATATTTTGATATAGCTCCCATATAAGGCCTCTTCCCGGAATATGATTTATAGCTTATAAAACTCTTAAATTTGAACCAATTCTATTGAAATTTGGCACAACTAATTTTCTAGCTATTTTAAATATATGTTATAAAATTTATTAACATGGGTCCATATTTTGATATAGCTCCCATATAAGGCCCCTTCCCGGAATATGATTTACAGCTTATAACACTTTTAAATTTGAACCAATTCTTTTGAAATTTAGCACAATTGATTTTCTAGCTATTTTAAATATATGTATTAAGTTTTATTTACATGGGTCCATATTTTGATATAGCTCCCATATAAGGCCCCTTCCCGGAATATGATTTATAGCTTATAACACTTTTAGATTTGAACCAATTCTATTGAAATTTGGCACAACTAATTTTCTAGCTATTTTAAATATATGTTGTAAACTTTATTAAAATGGGTCCATATTATGATATAGCTCCATTATAACGCCCCTTCTCGAGTAAATAAAGACCAATTCTACTGAAAGTCGACACAATTATTTTGCTAACCGTTCTGAAGATATTATATTAATTTGCCCTGTATCGGTCCAAATTTTCCTATAGCTCCCTTATAACGGGATTTTCCGGAAAACGGATTAGAGTTTATAAAACATTTAAATAAAGATCAATTCCATTAAAATTTAGCACAATGATTTTTCTAACTATAATCAAAGTATATTATAAATATGAACAATCTTGGTCCAAACTTCGGGAAGGGGTCTTATATGGGAGCTACATATAAGACCCCTTCCCGGAAAATAGTTTTGAGCTTATAACAAGCATATTTTTGTTTTTATACGCTCCACAGTACAAGTGGTAGAGAGAGAATATTAACTTTGTCATTCTGTGTGTAACGCTAAGAATGAATTATTTCAGACCCCATAATGTATATATTCTTGCATCAAGTCAAAATCTCAATCGATTTTCGTCAATCTCTTTGTCTGCTCACATCCGCAAAAATTAACAGAGCTCAATAAAAATTGGTAGAAAAAAGGCAGTTAATAGAAAAATTTTATAGCATAAATTGTAACTAATTTTATGACTAATTAAGTATTTCTGTGTTATATACATTTGTGAGTATATGTGTGTCTATGGAACCTAACGTATTAACTTTACACGAATTTGTGGTGGAGGGTATTTAAGATTCGGCATAGCCGAATATAGCATTCTTACTTGTTTTAACTTAATATCTCCTAAACTGATTTAAAAAAAAATTCTTAAAAATCGGTTTTGATTTAAGGACCTGAATCGTTTTAAATATTATACGGGCACCTGTTAGGTCCACAAAGTCAAAACTACACTTAAACTAACACTTTGTGAAATTTCATTGAAATCGGAAGTTATAGATTTACTTCCATTTTATTTTTAATTTGTATCACCATCGCATAGTAGGTTTTTAGTGAAAGTGTGGTTTATTTTTAGAGACAATATATTGTTAATTGTGTAGAATATACCTTAATTTGCAATTATATATGTAACTTGTAATCATACTATGATGATCATATTATTGAAACGTTTCAGAAACGGTGTTAATTAATAAGGATTTCATTGAAATCTGACCAACCGTTCGAAAGCAACAGATTTATTTCCATTTTATTTTTCATTTGAATCACAGTGACATTGTGGGTTTTAGATGAAAGTGATCATTACTTTTAGAGATAATATATTGTTAGACTTAGATTTCCAACTATATATACAACTTGTATCACAAGGGAAAAATTCTGGTATTAAATCGTGCAGAACAGCGAAAATGATCTGTAGTTTTTATACGAAAATCTTATCATTGAAACGTTCCAGAAACATTGTAAGTCCTTGTTAAGCTCTTTTTTAATACGCCCAAATAGTTAATAATAAACTATCAATAACTTCTTCAAAATAAAAATTATTTGTTATTTTATTAAAAGTTCTCATATTATGTCACAAAAATTTCATTAACATTTAATAATAAACAAATTTTCCTTATAAACAGTGCATTAAACTTCATTTTATCGTCACACGAGTTCCTGATATATTTTTGTTGTTATTTATTATTATGTTAAAAAACACACATAAAAATTTGTTTTGTATAAATAATTTTTGCAAAAAAGTAAAAAAATAATAATAAAAATATTTTTATTTATTTATTCGTTTTCATCGCACCAACAAACTCGTCAAAATTTTAATGTGATTTAATTTTTTTTTTTTTTTTTTTTTTTTTTTGCAAAAAAAACATAATTTAAGTTTTATTTTTTGCGAATGTAAATTTTGTATTTCGATAGTGATAACACCGAAAGAAGAAGAAGAAGAAGAAAAAAAACTAAATAAATAAATAACGATCATTTAGAATACATTGACCCACAGCAGCACATTGACAGAATTATAAATTTGAAAAAGTAAGAATATCATTATTATAATAAAATGGGCTGGGTCGAATACTTTATACCCTTCGTAATAATAATTGATTTTTTAATGATTGTAACTCAGGGAAATTTAAATTTAACGGTGATATTGACATTAAATGAAAACAAAAATGAAGCATGCGAATGAACATAAATGAAATATATAATTGAAATGAAAATAAAAATTATTTAATTTAATTTAATCAGGGAAATTAAATTAATCAGGGAATTAAAAACAACATTTTAAAAGGTTTAAGTTATTTGTAACACTTTCGAAAAATTCTTTTTATATTATCACTGTCACCAAATTAAAGGTTGTAATTCAGTTTAAATTTATAGAGTTTTTTACAAACGACCTTCCTTTGATTAATTGATATTTGTGATACCAGTTTTATAAGGTTCTATAATACTTCCAATATTTTTGAATGGATCATAAACGGGAATAAAACTTGAATCAAGTGGTGGGACTATCCTAAAACTTTTAACTAGCAGTACTAAAAAAACTAGCTTTTATCCAATGGGCTTTACTGCACAAAATTCACTTCAGATTTAGATCTCTAAAGAAATTTCACAAATCACAAGGTGTATTAAAAAATGATTGGGACCAAATTTGAAATGTCTCACTGTTATAGTTCTTCAAATATTCAATAATCAATATTTGAATGCTCCTATGCGTCCTACATTTTGTCCAGTGAAAAAGTGTACAGTAAAAAAGTGATTGATCTTTTGGTATTTGATAATCAAGATTTAATTTGTATAGGGGGTACCCTCCTCCTTTTTTACAGAAATTCTTTTTATAGCCTATGTTACTTTAGGGTATATTGTGATCATTCTGTGAAAATTTCATCTCAATTGGCCCAGCTATACGTTACATACATATATACATACATACATACATACATACATACATACATACATACATACACATCCTTTTTTATATTTGTAGATTTAAAGCTGTTCCCAAAAGCAAGGCTCAGTTATTGGAAATTAATTAAGTATTTATTACTTACGGTTATGACCGATTTCAATAATAGGAACATGTGTGTAAATGAATTGCAGTCATAACTTTGCTTCTATCGGCGGTCGACAATTGGAGTAACTATTCAGTTATAGAGGATAGAAAACTTAAGATATGACGCAGAAGATAATATTTTTTTTCGATAGAAATACAGTAGAATCTCACAAGTTCGAACTATTTAAAAATTGGAACCATCCATCCGAATCCCGGGTTTTGAAAAAAATTAATAAGTTGTTTAAGAGTTTAAATATAAAAAATTGTTCGTCCTCAATTAGTAAACAAATCTATTCGGGAAGGGAGCTTTGAATAGACCAATGTTCTAGAAACTCGTTACACATAATAACTACAATATTAAAATCATAATTGATGAATTTTATAAAAATATTTTAATAGTTAGGAGTTTTATTAGCTTAAAGTCCTATACCGGAACGTTGTAAAATATAGAGAGCTTTTTATCAAATCGGTTGCATTTATTATTAGAAAATATTATTATGATGGATCTAATTAATAGTTCCATATTTCAAAGTTTTATTATCTAAATTTCATATATCGAGAGGAAGAATTTGTGTGAGAAGTATGTGAAATAATTATACAGTATAAAAAAATTTTATGGTTCATTCTTATTTCTAAATAATTTCTCAAAATCAAATCAAAATTTTGTATTTTTTCTCTGATTCGATTTAAAGAATTTAGATATTGAATACGATTAAACAAAATAAAGTATAGTTTATTTAAAGTTCACTAATCTTTTTATGAAAAAATTATTTTGAGTTTTGAGATTAGGACAAATATCGGTCAATATTGCCGATTCCAAATAGCAATATAAAGGGGACAAAAGCAAATAATACTTTGTTGAAATCGATTTATTATTGTTGCCTTCAGAATATTTACAATAGATTTTTCATATGGTCCAGTAGTATATATAATTTCAGTGGTCTTAGATTCACCTTTCCTATTGATGGAGGGTTAATATACAAAATTTTTTAAAGGTCAGATTCTGTGAAATTTATTTAAATCGCTCATAACTTTCTTTTCCGAAATTTATTATTTAAAATGACCGAATATAATTTTCTGAAATAGTTTTTTTAAAATTATTAACTTTTATTTTTTAAAACTTTATATTAATTATGTATAAATTAAAGACGAAAAAGTAAAAAATAGAGAAACTAGATTTTTAAAATTCTAAATATTTTATTCAAATTCTGATAACTCGTGTTCATTTCAACTAAAAATATCTTTTTTGCAAATTCAGTTCCAGAAAAACTAGTTTTCATATAATTTGATATTTGAATTATAAAAGAAAAATACCAAATTAATGGATTTAAATCATTTATATTTATGCGCATTAAGTTCCTAAGTTTCTAATAGTTTTCTTTTTTTGTCATTTCTAATTAATCCTTAAATGCCCTAACTATTTCCTCATTTATTTTTTTTTTGGAAAACCCCTTAAACATGTGAATAATATTTTTTGCGTTTTAAATGTAAACAATATTTTGTTTAAATTATTTTTAATAAGTTCATTGAACCTAATCTACAATAAACAATTTAAATTTAAAACAACGTACTATTTTTATAAAGATTTCATAATTCCTAGAAATTTCATCGATAAGTGAAATAAAAACAACGTGAAATACTTTTGTATGAAAATTTTTATATAATTTTCGTAGAAAATAAAATCAATCACGTAGATCAAGCGATTGCGAATAATATTTAATAAAAATTTATAATAATTGGAGCAAAGAATTTTTTTTTTTTGAAAAATTGTTAGAATGTGTTACAGCAAAATCAATGTTGAATCATAGTTGATTTGAGATTGAACATATTTTTTTTGTGGTGAAATAATATTGTACACCTTAGAGTTTTTCGATATTTATATAAAAAATTATACAACGATAAATTTTAAAAATTATTTTTAGGTATTAAAATTTGAAGGAACATTCTCAAAAACAATTTATTTCCTAGAAACAATGTTAAATTAACATTTTTATCTATGAAACAAAATCATAACTCAAAAAATGTTAAATTATTTCTATTTTAATTAATTCCACATTGATGTTTTTCTGTGTGTGACATCCCAGTGATTCAGACTCTATCATAAAATCAAAATTATAGTCAAAAAGTGAAATCATACTCTATTTCGTATAAAAATCACCACCAAAAACACCGTAATTTACAGTTATATAATTATATTTTAAGTAGATCTATTTATAAAAGGAATTCTTTCGTAGAAATGTATGGAGAAGAGCAAAAATTTCCTAGTTTATGTTGGATGTTCAGCCAAAGTATAAACTTTTTTGCACAATTGATCGGTATCTGTTAGGGATGCCAAACGGAACTGTTTTTTTAATCCCATGTTTTGGGATATTAAAAATCAAATCCCGTAATTTTTTGGATTACGGGATTTTCTGTGATCCCGTAATTTTTGATGGTTCCAGTATTTTGCGAAATTTCGGGATTTGTTATTCTTAATAAAACACAGTGATTTAAAAAAAATATATATATTTTTATAATACTTAATATTTAGCATTCATATCAAATTTTTTACTGAAATTTTGTATTTTTCATATATAAATAAAATTTTGAAAAAATCGTTTTTACTGATCGAAAAATCTTACACCTGAACGAAATAGATTTATAACAATCCACAATCTTTTAGCGTAATTATTAAATTTAATTAAGTTTTGTATATAAATGACAATAAAATAAACTTATATTATTCGAGATTTCCGTGAAAATTCGGTATTAATGGGTTCCGAAAAATCCCGGTATTTATTTTTTTCAAATGCCGGTATTTGGAATTTCTTAATCCAGCAAAATCCCGTCTGTTCCTGGTACGCTCACATGCTGAGTATTTGTGAGAGTCCTGAGAAATTTCTACCAAAATTGGTTCAGTATTAAAAAAGATATAGACCTATACATTTAGGCAAATGTTATACTTTAAAAAGATTGTATATGTAGATAACATAACGTTTTTAATTCATACGCATTTGTGTTGGAGAGTATTTAAGCCCCAAAAATGATTTTTAAATGTTCCAATTTTAGATTAATATAATTTTTTAAAGGATTCATATATGTTTATTGTCTCAATATTTATAAGGAATCTGGAACATATTATTAAAAATTTATAAATTTATTTCCACTTGAATATCACTGGAATTATACGAAATAAACACATCGTAAGAATGGAGTTTTACAAGGACGTATCTCTAGATCGGCTAAATGGATTTTTATGTTTCCGCAGTTTAGAAATAAACAAAATTTTGGAAACCTCTTATGAATCTTGGAGAAATATAAAATGGTTGAATTAATATAATATTTATTTATAAAGATATCTATCTTAAATTTTCAGAAAATGAAGACCTGTTGAATATCAATTTAAGTGTTAAAAGGAATATTAATTTGATAGAAGAGTTTCTTTACATTCTCGAAAAAATAATGATAAATCCCAGAATTTTGGTCCGTAAAGTCCACATTTATTGTAGGTCTGCATAGATTATAAAACCATTGAGGATTCCAAAACTGCACTTTGTTTTAAAATTGAGGCTTTTTAGACTTTATAACATAAAAGTTAAATAATAAAGGGACGTATTCAAGAGATTTTGGACTTAGCCCTAAAAGGGTTTCCGTCACAAAATTTTTATCGAACTTTCTATGTAAATGAGTATTAACCCTTCTTCGGCCAAAAATACAACAATTGTTGTTCTTGGAATTTTTCCATTTGTACCCCTATAACTTCGCCCACGGAGCTCCGAAAAAAAAAAAAAAAAAAAAAAAAAAAACAATTTCGTCCCTCTATATACTGGCAGTAAGCTGGTTATTAGTCTTTATCAAAAATTAAGCAATACTCCATTTTTGGAGTTGTTTTCTGGATGTTTTGAGTTTATGAAATTATAATTTTAATTCGATTAAAAGCCAGTTAGAATGTTAAGGTCGGTCAAGCCCCTCTATGTAATACTCTACAACACAACATTGATTATAAATTATAGTAAAAAATTAATGAAGGACCTCACATATTTGATTTACTGATTTGTCCTTAAGTACATTTTTGTGACACCAACATTTACATAAAATTTATGAGTTTTTAAATTAAGTTATCTGGGCAATTATATCTTAATTATAAGAAATTATGGACCGACCTTCGTATAAATTCGCACATCGATTTTTGTTTATATTTAGCTTAGTTTTAACAACTTTTATGTGAGCAATATGCCCTTTAAAGTGATATTTAAAAGGAAGGTTGTATGGGACCTTTTGAATAATAATATACCGATTCTCGTGTAATTTGGCATATCGTAATTATATTTAAACTTATAAAACTTACTTTTAATATTTAGGATATTTATAATATTAATAGAAGTTATCTGTAATATTGAACCAAACGTAGCCAATTTCAATAAGCTTCATCCTTAGGTCATAATAATAATAATAATAATAATAATAATAATAATAATAATAATAATAATAATAATAACAATAATAATAATAGTAGTAAAATGTACCAAATTTCTTGAAGAAATATGAAAAATTTCGGTCTGCAGAGTGTTCACAACGTAAACATGAACATCGTTAAATCAATTCAGATTCAGAGATTCTGAGTCCAACGGTATACTTAAAGATGGGTATATCACCTACATAACCACCTTTGCTGGTAATAATATTGTAATACAATTAACATTGTTGAATATTATTTCAACTACTTTGATTGTTGGTTTGAATTTTTAAAGTTTTATTTATTTCTCGTTTCTTTAAATTTGGGAAATACGAACATAAAAAACTTTATTATTTAAAAATCTCTGCATAAATTCTTTTTATATATTTTTTTGATTACAGGTCCTTCAAACAGTATATAAAAATTGCTCTACATGCTCCTAAAAATTAAGATTTCTATTCTAAATTTAATTTCTTATTAATATTTTTTATATTTCAAGAAGAAGCTTTCAAAAACCAAAATATAAAGTATTGATAGAAATTTAATTTAAGCTTAATTGACATATTTAGGAATCACTGATTAAATTAGTTCAAACTGTAAAATTTTTATAATATTTTAAAAATATATAAACATCAAAATTTGTAGATGATCAATTGACGATAATAACAAATATAACCCACATTAATTGGCGTTTCCACGACAAATAGATCTGCGTTCCGGAATGTCCCGAATTATATTCGGCCAAAGATTGTCAGCTCAGCGATAGCTTTATTGAATGGAAATTTGTTTCTCAAGAAAGATATATCGGATACAGCCACACGTTAAGACAACAACAAAAATAATCACATCGATCCTTATAAGAGAAGACCTCACTTGTTTAAAAAACTGTCTACCTCTAAACGTTAATAGGCGTTCCCACGATAATTGGACACACAATTGGAGCAACAGCTGTATCAAATTAAATTTTTCCCCCCAAAAAAGAACTATTAGGTACAACCGGTATTACAACAACAAATATAACTATATCGATCAATGTGATCGTATTAAGAGAAGACCTTGCGTACTTAAAAAACTGTCTTCCTATTTCTTGCCCTAAAATTTTTGGAAAATCGAAGATTTAAAGTTTTATTTATTTTATTTCAAAATCGACATGTGAGTTTTTTTAAACTTATAGAATTTTTATATAAATCGTACCTTTTATTTTAAACTTTCGCTGGAAAATGTTTTATATTTAATCCACAAAATAGCATTTGTTATTGCTATTTAATTTTTATTTTATAATAATTTATTATTTATATTTTTTATTATCTAATTTAGAATTCCTTTTAGGAATTATATTAAGAATAGACAAAAAATCACTTATAAATTATGGCACTTTTATTCTACTTAATAAAAATTTATTTGTTAAACAAATAAATAACAAAAATATTAAATAATTATATTCAGTAATATTAATATTAATAATAATAATAAATATTGTTGAAAATTCTTTAAGAATTTTGTTTTTATTCAATTAATCACAATTAAACCGCAAAACAAGAAAAAAAGTAGCTTCGTACGATCGATTACACCGCAAAACAATTAAAAAAGGAGTGAACTGTAAAACAATTAATGAAAATTGATCGTTTGTATTGGAAATCTCAGTAAAAAATAAAAAAATAGTAATTTTGTTTTAGATGTTTACAATTTGTTTAACCGTTTTTGGAAACCGCGTATGAACGTATCCGTATCCGCTTTCGTCAAAGACTAATGATACAATGCGAACATTTAGACGAAATGAGCTGAGCGTACGGTGATCACACACATACTACGATTTAATTCAAGTCAACAAAATGAATTAAATGAGAGTAATCGTTAGCGAGTGAGCGTGCGAGCGAACGAACGAAGGTACGAGCAAGCTTGCCCGTTCGTCCGTCAATCAACAGTTTGTTGTGGATGTAAGACAAATACTAAATAATTCATGTTTATTATAAAGGTGTATATATGTGAGTGTGTATGGGTGAGTATCTGTGTGAATTTGTACTTTATGAAAAAATAAAAACAATAACAAACTTAACATAAACATAAACATCAACAACAACACTCCAAAAAAGCACTTCGTATAAAACGTAATCACGAAAACGTAGTAGTTGTACTTGTAGTAGCAACAACATACCTAATGATCAAACGACCGACCGACCCATCAACGAACCAAACATTAAACTAGCATAACAAACCGCCAAACACACCCAACAAACCAACTAACCTAACAAATCCGATCGGTTAGTATGAGCGCTCATTCAGCAGAGGCCACCAGAGGAAGACTGAACAAAAAAATGTTGTGTTTGGGGATTGTAGGTTTGGCGCCGTTTAATGCTAAAATTATAAAAACAAAAACTAAATGCAGCAACAACTACAACAACAAACAAAACAACAATTGCAATCTTGTTGAATACTACTGACGATCGGTCGGTCAGTCAGTCGGATGTTTGGTTAGTTAGTTGATTGGTCACATTGCTGAATGGTTAATGGTTTGTTTGTTTGTTTGTACTGTTTAAAATGGATCGATGTTTAATCATTTTGCTTCACATTATTGTTGTTGTTGCTTTTCAGTGTCTCATCTCATTGATCGATAGACTTAAATCGATTGATCATGCCTTAACTTCGTCATCATCAACATCATCGTCAACAATGCAGACATTAAGACTGAATGAAATCTGTTTGCGATTCTGTTTATTATTTTTTTCTTCTTCTTCTCTTTTGTTTTGGTTTTTATTCAGCAAGAAATAAAATAAAAGATCAGCTGTTTTGAAACATATAAATTTAGTTTTATTGTTGTTAATGGTATAATAAAAATAAATAAAAAATAATAGTAAATATATAAAAAATGATCTTGATATATATTTTTGTTTTCTAAGCAGCTGTTTTTTCTTTCATTCTTCAACTGAGTTACCAGAAATTAAAAATATATATTTAAGTGATCCGCGGGGAGCAGGTGTTGTAGATACTGCCGTTGATATTCCTAATGAAATTTTATTTAAAATTCAATATTTTCAAGAAATTTTTCTGAGTTCTCACGAAGTGTTAAACAGGTGAAAATCACTTTTTATCATCAATAATTTCAAAATGATTAAGATATGTTAATATAACTTTGCCTTTTTTAATTACATTGAAATTCCACTATGTTCTTTCGATGCCAGGTCCATTTTTGGACGGATGTTGGTCTTTCATGTTGAGATCATTATAAAATTTTGATTGATGTTTTTATTATTATTTCGATTAACAAATAAAACTGATCATAAAACATTTGTATGATTTACAAGAATCGATTATGAAATTTTAAGACTAGACCAAGTTAATTTTGTCTTTTAAACGCCTCTTGGAATTTTTTTGTTTTAGGAAAATTATTTATTTAATGTTTAAGGTTTTTGCTAAGTTATAAAATGACTTGTTGCAACTTTCAGATCAACCCTTTTGCAACGTTGTTTAAATTCGGAGTAGGAATTATACAAATATGTTCAATATTTATTATTTATATAATAGAACGATTGCTTTTATATTTCTACGATCACTATATACGGTGTAAAATATACGTACCGGGATAACTTGATCGTTGATAGAAAAACCGGTTTAGGTAGAAAGCATTTTCAAAAGATCTCCTGCATTAACTTTAACTTCTAGTAATAAAATGCAAGGCTCAAAAATTTTATGACAGAAATGCTGTTAAAATGTTCCAAAAAGTGTTTAGTACGGCAAACAATATGCGGCACAAGAAGACAATCATAGGTTCATTAATGAGTGATTAAAAAAGGCAACTTCCACCTATTAGACTTCATAATGCGTCCACTTATTATTGACCTGACTTGGCATCCTGTCACTATAGTAAACAAGCCCTAGAGCGAAACAAGAACAAAATTGGAGCCGGAGCTAATGTTATTGGGAAGATAATGGGCTCCTGTTAAAAGATAATTGAAGATCCAAAAAAATTGTCAAAAGTGTATTAGATTTTAAAGGGAGATGCACTACCTGCTCGAGCAAAGTGACAGAAACTGATATAAAAATTAATGGCAGGGTTCAACATTTCGTCTCTTGTGATTAAAACATTAAAAATATTCTTTATTGAAATTATTATTTCAATCAAACAAAAATTTAAAACCGTTTAGTAATATCGTTTTTTAACATATATATGTTGAGAATTTTTCAATCTCTTAAAATTTACTTATCTAAAAATATATATAAAAATTTGGTTAAAATATGCTTTAATAATAGATCAATTTAAAATTATTTGACGAATAGACGATCGGATAATTTACTTCAAAGTACTATATATGCATGATATTCTTTTGATTTAAATAAATATTACGTTGGAATTCAGTTCCAGTTCCCATCAATCTGGCAACATATTATGAGCGAGAACTCTTTAAATTAGAGAGCATATTTTCAATAAATTTCAATTACAATTTACTCAGCAAAATGTAAAAAAGTTGTTGTGCAAAAGAGAGTAAGAGTGATAAGAGGAATACTATTTGTATAGAATTTTAAGTAACGTTCGCATAGCGGTTTTTGCAAAATAAAAACAAAAACGTACAAAAAATACCGTCAACTACTACCAATACAGTTTGCATGTTCTTTTTTTTTTTTGTTTTTGTACAACAAAGTATCAGTTTGGTCAAACCAATAACAACAACAACAACCACAATAAAACATCAACAACATAAAAACAGCAACAACAAAAAATCGAAACAAATAACGTTCTGTATTTGATTGAAAATGAAAATTCACGATCACTTGCTTACATAAGATTTTTTTGTTTGTTTGTTTTTATTTATTTTCTTTTTCATTTTTTTTTCTCATTTTTTTCGGTTGAGTTGTAAATCAAGTTGTGGTATTACGTTGTTGACGCACAAATACAACAACGATAACTGCTAACAACACAACTATGGCAATTGCAACAAGTGTTCGAAACAACAAGTGTTTGTTTGTGTATACAACGAGTGAGTTAGTAAGTGATCGTATATGTGTTTGCTTGTATATATTGGTTGTGTATGAGAGTTTAAGTATTTATAACAGGTTCTAGAATATCTTAAAATTCTTTCCCATCATCATCGTCATTATTATTATCAACATCGACGTCATTATCAATATCAGTAGTCGGGTTTATGCTAGATGAAACATTGGTATGCCATCATGATCAGCTGTAGTTTTTTAGGCAAATAATTATGATTAACAATAGAGTTGCCAGTTGAGATTAAATAACATTATTTTTCGAAATTAAAGGGAATTAATTGTAAACATAGAACTGGATACTGAAAATCAATTGGACTTCCTTTTTTTAAGGCATTTTAATTATTTTTCCGATTTTTATTAACCGCTTGCTATAACCTTTAATAATTATACCGAATAATTAATAATTACACTGTGGAATTCGTTCCTTGTCGTAACTTAAACACATTTTTACTTGTTGCTTAAGATCTCCATAGTCTAAAGTTATTGCGTCAGCTGTAAAATCTACAGTACAGAATTGTACTGTAGATTTTACATGAATTATAATCTGTACGCTGATTTTCGTCTAAAGCTATAGCAATTTTCACACATTGTTATTCATGAGTAAATTATCCCAGGATGGGAACAAAGAAATATTAACTAAAGTTAATCCAAAGATTAAAGCCATCGCCCGTTGGAGACTAAAAAAATTAATGACTAATTAACCCACAGATACTATGATATTAACTTAAAGGCCATAGTTCTATAACAGCATCAAAATTCCAAAAATAACAATAGAGATAAACTATAATTTTAGTATCCCACATGGAACTTTCATCGACTTTTATGATCAATGGTCCTATTAGTGTCAAAATGACAACTAATTTTTTTTTAATTACAATAATTTTCGATCATAACTCGCCACTTTCTCTTATAAGACCTAACTTTTGTTATTTAACCTATAACTTTAAAACAGTGAATTTAGTTTAATACTGATGACCATGACTTTGAAAATATTGAATATATTATGACATATAATTGTCATTTATTGAAATTCTAAAATCCGTATTCCTTTCATACCAAACACACATTTCAATTGTACAGCTGGCAACCCATAATTCATTATTCCTGTTACTATTTAATTCGTGTTCACGTTGTTCATGGTGAATTATAATAATACAATGTTTTAAAGGTTCACATCAAGGCAATATTTTATTATACTCCCATAGATTCATCTAAACACCTGTACACATGTATGTGCACACAAATGCTCACACATTCATATTTATATTCATACTATGAGTACATACATCTATAAATATTTACGTATACATATTACATTTATATGTAACGAATGTATGTATGTATGTATGTATGTATGTATGTATGTATGTATGTATGTATGTATGTATGTATGTATGTATGTATGTATTACTGTTTTATTATTATTATTTTTTCATTATACGAGAGCATATTTATAATGTTGATCATTTTGAATGATTATGCATTTGTGTGAGTGTATGTGAGTGTGCGTAAGATTATGTGGATGTGTTTGTATGAGATTTTCTTTACATTTGATTGTGTATCTGTATGTCTGTCGGTCTATTGATTATGTTAATAGATGGATTTTACCTACCTAATCCTGACATTATTATATACGTGTATTTTATTACAGGTTTTCTTAAATTTGATTTAATAATCTGTCATTAAATCCTTAACATTCTCACTTGGGTTTTATGTTTGATTGAGTGTGTGCATGAGTGTATGTTGGAAAATGAATTTAACCCGGCAACATTTTGAATTAAAATCTTTCTCCTATTAGGAGAATAAAAAGTGTGAGAATTTTGTAATTTTAACTTATTCTAATAGGAAAATTGTTTAGAGGTAAACATCAAATGAATGAAATACAATAAGGAGTGAGGATGAACAAAATTTGGATGAATATTTACATCTTTTTCTAATTTAATTATAAGATATAAGATTTTTTGTACGATCCACCACGATCAATTTAGAAATGATATAAAACTTTAATCTTTTTCAAACGCTTTAATAGTTGCAGTAATGTAATAATATATAATATCGGTAAGGGTAAACGGTACAATACTACTGTTATACTTCATATTCAAAACTTTCCGTAACTTTAACTTTTCTTCTAAGGAGTATGGCTCTTTTTTTGAAGAAGTTACAGTGATATTTTAAAATTTCTGTCTTTACATTCCCTCGTACTCTATATATTGCTAGACTACAATAAAATTTCCTTGGACTTCCTGTATTAGTACAGAGATATGTGATATTAATTGTTACATTTGTCATTGGTTATTCTCTCCCGTGGTCTATCCAAAAATTTAAAAGTTCATATATGTTTATCAGTAAAGACAATATCAGCATGCAGAATTTCAGGAATGTTTTATAAGAGGTTTTCCATATTCAACATTTTCAGTTTTAGGAAGTTGTAGATATCGGTCTATATTTTTTTCTACTGAACCAATTTGCCAATAACAAATATACAAAATAAATTTCTCTGAGCACTATCAATTATTGTGGATTAGAGGGTGCCAACATCATAAAGACATATACACTTTATAGGGTCTAGGAGGATTCGTTACAAATGACAAAGTTAATACGCATTTATTACCATTTGTGTTGCAGATTATGAAGATAATGAAAAACGTATAATACATCTGGTAAAGTATGGCACCACGAAATAAGTCCCAAGAGAGAATAAGAAATAATTCCCATTTTCCCATCATACGAACTGGTAGATTCGAATTTATTTTATTGCTTAGACTTTGAAATTATTACATAATGAAATAACTCCAAAATTTAATGGATCCTAATGATTTTTTTGGAAGTTATGTTAATTAATTGCCCAAATAGGCGTTATTTTATGTTATTTGGAATTTATTCCATTACCAAAAATGTAATATAGTTGGCAATAATTTAAATTTAATTGGGCCTTTGGCCGGACTAAGAGACTTTCTCCTTCGGTAAGAAAAAATTTTCTTCTTGACAGAGACTAAGGGATTTTCTCCTCTGTAAATTAAAAAACACTCAAAAAGCTTTTTCTGCGCGATCTCAGAACTTAAATACTACTTTCTTTCGTATTTAAAACTTCGGCTTCGCTAAGATAACTTTTACTGTATCACCAGCTTATTTGATATATTTTCATATATCAGTCTATAACTGTTTTTGTCGAGTCGATTTTTAAGGGCTGGCAAAAAGTGATCTGCAGAGAATATTGTAAAATTGTATTGACATTGGAAAATTAACAGAGAAGTGAGAGTGCTAACAACATCAGATAGATATAGATAAATCGACTCAGATTTAGATGTAATATAGTAATGCATATATATAACATATATATTTTATGTAATGCACAGTAATACAAATATAATATAATTATGTGGTCATGGATGAAGCATTTATAGTATTTCACACGGAATGCCAAATTCAATATAAATTCATCACTACTTGCGATGGTGGAGGGTATGAAAATAGAAAGTTCAAAAAGTTCCAATAGAATAAGTCATAGAAAATAATGAACTTCATACTGTTGGTTCTTCTCAGCGCTTAATTTTATTATATTTCATATATTTTTTAAAATATTTTTAAAGAGTCGAAAATTCGCCCGATCTTGCACTACAAGTTAAGCTTATGCCAAAAGGAGATCACTCAAGAGAGATCAGTCTTTCAAATTGTCACAAGTGAAGAGCAGTGTAAAGATATTGGACTTTCAAGAACTGTTGAAAACTAAAAAATGTGGATAAGAGGATGTCAACCCTCTAATTTTATGATTTTTGTTATAAATTTGGATCGTAATTAACATATTGCAAAATATTTAATCTAATGTCTAATTTTTAATAAGCCTTCAAATGCTATTCACTATCACATATAAAACATTTTTTGTATGTAAAGAAATGTTATATAATATATATACATATATGCATTTTTACATGCAATCGAAAATCTCTAGTGTTTTTCCAAATATTCTCATTATTCATAAATCGCTTACATGTTGTAATATTTATTTACTTGTCGTTCATACCAACTCATCGAACATACTTGCAAATACGTAGAAATGATTAAAGTGTTAATCAAATTGTTAAACATCATTTGATCATCCCATGATATGGATGGGAGTAATTTAAAAAATTAATTCTATAAATCTCATAATGTATTTAGCATGAGATGGTTTGTATTACATGACATATACAGATATATTTATAAATAACATGTGCAGGCATAATATAAATTAATTTACTTACATACAATGTAACAAGTATACAGTCTATTTATTACAAAAAGGTACAAGGATTATAGGTAAAGCAGAGTTCAAGGTCGTGAAATGCTTCACCCTTTAGAAAGCTTTCTCTAAATGATGAAGATGAAGGATTGATGAAGGTTAACCTAAAATATTTGAAGCCACAGCTCAATTGCTTTAAAAAATTAGATCTTGGCTCTTTTGACTACTAATTGGTTCGATGTGGTTTGTACCAGCTACAATACGATTTCCTTTGATGACTTCACAGATCTTTTTAAGATCGGAGCAATCCAATAACGTGTAACAAATACCCGACTCGCTTTGTTGTTCGTACCCATCTCTCCTACATTTTTTCAGTAAAACTTTCCAACAAGGATGTGATAGGATCTAATTTAAAAACATCGCACTGTAATTTTTAGTTAGATATTTCAAAAATACATTTTGGGAGTTAAGGGAATAACAATTACCATAATGACTTAATAGATAATCAATAACAAATATTTGTTTAACAAGAGAAATAACTCATTCTCCGGTTCCTACATTACAATTACACCGCCAAAAGGGGTTTGTGCAGATCTAGGTTACAAAAGTATGACAGTCTCACAACCACTTTCAATTTAACAATGTCGGCCCATATAGTCGAATGGCTGTCCATGTTTCTTTGTGAACAATCTAGATTTATGTTTGTTACATCCGTTCATTTTTAACGGAATCTCGTCTATGCCCAATTTATAATATCCTCCACTACATATATAAAAGAAGTGAGATCAAAAGTGGGTTATTACACTTAATGTGAAACAAATGAATAAATTGTTAATCTGATTGAAATGAGTGACCAGAAAAAATTGCGCCTCTAAATTATTAAATATTTTCAACAAACAAAAGTAGACCAAGCTTTCAAAGGTCAGCATCAAACTGTTTCCAATATTCCGTAGAACTCGTCCGTTAATAGAAAATCTGGTTCAGGTAAAAAGAATGGTCCACATGATGTTTCTAAAGTTAAAAAATAGAAAGCATTTCAATAAGTGCAACCAACACATTTGCTAGGAAAGCTGCTCGGTTACCTTTGTGCTCGGACTATGTGCTATGAAAAGCTAATGCAAACTTAAAACATACAAGGCTCAAAAATTTCCTAAAACTTCACCTATTTTTAGCCTAACATGGCATTCTGACACCTTAGATATGAACATATCTAAACTAAATTTGGTTCAAGTAAATTTTTTGAAACTCTCACAGCTTAATTTCAAGAAGATCGGTCCACAAATAACCGTAGCTCTCATACAAATATTCTTACTAATTTTTGTAAGCAATCTACAGGTTACAATTTTGGAGAAAACACGATGAAATTTGGTACACCGAGAGAAAGACGGATATTCGATTCAGATTTTTCATTGCATGAATTTTTATACATTTAATAAGATCTTGCATGAAAAACTCATTGCGTTACGCAAAATTATAAATTTATTCTGTTATTGGTAAACCACGTTATACAGGGTCTTTTATACATATCATATCAGGTATTTAAATAAGGCACTTGAATATATTATTCACAAAATTTTTACATTTAAAAAATTCCATCTTAATGTAAAATAAATATATTATTGAATAACTGATTATTACATTATTTATTGCACGTTTTAATAATTAAAGATTACAAAAACATTGAAAATTTCCCACTCTCTAAAATATCCAATTATTTTACTTCAAAAAAAAACCCAATAACTTAAACAAATAAAAGATAATCATAGAATACAACAGAAACTGTGTCCTTATTTTTATTACCATGACTGTGGCTTTACATGTACTTGACTGATTGTGATTTAATACTCACTCTTTCATTATTAATAAATATTATTACGTAGAAATGCATAAAAATATATTATGCACTTTCATATGTTGTTCGTGTTGTTGTAGTTGTTGCAATTACAATTGTTGTAGTTGTTGTTATTGTTGTTGGTGGTGTGAATGTGAATGAATGATTATGGTAATTTAAACAAATGAATCAAACAAAAATGGAAAAAAATAGTAATAATAAAAGTTACACACTTACGCTCTTTTTATTTAACAAGTAGTTCACAGTGTTAAGTGTATTGAAGAGATGCAGAGGATTTGTTGAAGTTGCAGATACAAGATAAACAATAACAAATGAGAATATTATAGCGCGATTGAGGTGAATCTTAAACCAGTTATAGGAGTATTACTTCTCAACAAGAGTGAACGCCAGGAGGAGCTAGTACTGGTCCAAGAATTCTGGATCCTTCGTGATCGGATGTGTGGTCTTAGTATTAAGCGACAAACAGTATGAAGGTATTAATAATAAGCAGCGGTACGGACTTTATCCTTGCGAAAATAGTAGCGATTCACTACTATGAAAATTGGGGCTCAGAGCCAACTTTCATATTTTCATTATTTTATTTATCTGTGCTTATCTTATATTCTATCATAGATATATAGAATTCTGTCTACATATGGAAAGCTCAGATCTCTTACTTATTCCTAATGGACGTAGGAAGAATTAGGACACACTTAAAGTGACTGATTCTCTTCCAATATTCCAATAATTTACGGTACGAAGGACTTGGATGATGCTATGAACTATCTGACGGAATCATTACCTGATGTCCTTTCACCACTCATAAGGGAAAGACGAAGCCGACGTGATCGTCGTCCTAGATTGCTCGTAGTATACGAGGCAAAAACATAGGCTAATTGTCTGCCTACAGAGTGGCAGTAAATAGGTTGCAAACATGATGCATTGCTTGGTGATGATTGCATTGATTGACTGGTTGCACTTCTTCTTGCATGTTATAGGAGATGCTATAAGCTAATCGATGGCTGACTAGGTCTTTTAATTCTGAACACTTTGTTTTTTGGGAGCCCATGCAAGGAGGATGGGTCTAGCCCATTACGGCTTCTGTCGTAGTTGTCCTGACGAACTAGAAGAAGAGACAGTTTTTAACTTACTTAGAAAGCTTAGAAGTACTGATTTTGAGAACCCATTATGCTAATCGGTGAATAGCAGACAGTTTTTAGGGTAACACAATGGGACCAGATGTATATGGACCCGCAAGGACGCTGCCCTTGGAACTAACTAATTAACATAATGATGGTCTTAAAAACAAAGAATTTGAAAGGAGTCTGTCCCCACAATTTGACTGAAACAAGTAGTAATTCTCTTATAGTTCTACATGCAAAAAACTCAATACACCCTCATTCACCTCTTTTGGTAATGTAGGGTATTCAAAATATCATATTTTTATATCAAAATGTTTTAAAAAAACCAACAACAACGAAAAGATTATTATTTAAGTACTTATACCATAAGTATTATTATCAGAAGATGTGCAAATTAATTTTTATATGATAAATTTTATTTTTTTACTTTCTGATTCTGTTTTATTATTATTACCATTATTCGTTTTTTTTTTTTGTGCAAAATTTTCCCTTTCCATGTAAGAGGGTCGAGCAATAGGTGTGAAAAAAATAATAAAAAGTGAATTATTTATTGTAGTTGCACATGGATTTAATTGAAGTGTGAATACAAATGTGAAGAGGGATTCTTCATTGTAGTAACAAATTATTATCATATTGTTGATATTGTTATTATAAGAATAACAATAACAATAACAACAATAAAGGCTACACATGTAAGTATTATTTATTTTAATATAATTTACAATATTTTTATTTTTTCTTTCAAAAAAAAAAGTACTTTACATGTGAGTACGATTTAAAAAACTCGTGTGTAGTTATAAATTAGTGGGTTGTATTATAATTGATTCTAAATAAATTCGGACACTTTATGGAGAAACTACGATAATATTTTTAAACTCCAACACAAGGAGGAAATATTAGCTTTGTCATTTCATGCGCAACTCCAAGAAGAATTGTCTAAAACCGTATTAAGTTTGATGTATTTATGTCCGCTTTTTAAGTTATTCGAAAAATGCGATATTCATAGAAACCGGTTTCATATACGGTTTTATGTCAAACAACCGGGTAACCGGTTTTCGTTTGATAATTATAAATCTATAGAAAATAATATTGTTTAATAGATATTTAGAATTTAACGAATAAAAAACCTATACATAACATAAAACATAAAATTTTTAACATGCCCTAATTGTAATGTAATTAGAATTACAAGTTGATTTGTTGCAGTAAAGCGTATTAATAAAATTTTTAAAGCGGATATCAGTCAATTTTCCCAGCTTGAAACAACTTCGAGGAGATAATATTATTTTACATTTTTATTAGAAATAAAGTGGTTGTTATTTCTGAGAATCTACTGTATTCATTTTGTGAGTTCATGAGCCTAATAAACCAATTCAATTAGAACATTAATATCGTATCTATTTTAACATGAATAGGATTCTTCTTTATCTCATGACATGAAGAGTGTTATCAACGTTACAGAAAGTGTTGGAGTCAGAAGGATCGATGTGAGATAATGTATGCAACAAATATCTGCAAAAACGTATAATACCGCAACAAACTATGATGATACAAAGTATAAAAGATATCAATCGAGGAACCAAATAAATAGAAATCTGAGTCAAATATGGTATGTCCGCCTTTCTGTTAGAAATATTCTATCGTATGAACATTCGAATT
Organism: Cochliomyia hominivorax; assembly: GCA_004302925.2. NCBI lineage: Eukaryota > Metazoa > Arthropoda > Insecta > Diptera > Calliphoridae > Cochliomyia > Cochliomyia hominivorax. Next base: position 69,544,618 of record PYHX02000413.1, on the reverse strand, counting down.
AGTTTAGCTCGAAATCATTAAAATTTTTGTTTATTCTTCTATTTAAAAGCATCAATATCGGTGCAATAACAAAAATTCGATATCTGAAAATAACCTAAAATACTTCCTATTTTCTTCAAAAAACCCTTACACCAAATACGTGTTATTGTACCAAGAATCACAACTGTTCAAGAAGGAACAAAAGTAATATGCAGGATTTTGATACTCCCTAGAAGTAAATTGTATCTCATACTTCCAAAAACTGAACTATATTGGCATAGTTTTAGAGTTAATAGAACTCTTAAATATATACATATTCTGTCAGAATTCAGTTCCGGAAAAATGGTTTTGAATTTAATAAAATTTCAAAGATGAACCAATTTAATTAAAATTCGCACAATTACTTACTTAGTTGCCATTCATATATGTAACTAATTTGATTGTTTAATATTAAAGTAGTTCAAAAAATCCAGAGCTACACCCGGAGAAACGTCATTTCGATATATGGTCATCGTAAGCACTTATATTTTCGTGGGAAACATTTATTTTTTTCACCAACATGTTTATTGTTGAATTTATCTTATTTTGATAACAATTTCGATGCTGTAATAAAGTTATTTTTATTAAATAAAAATATATATTGTGGTCACAATATGTTTGGAAATATGAATCCTGATCATTATTTTTTTGTTATGAAACAACTCATTATGAAAACAACTATTGTTATAAGGAAAAAATATTATTTTTAATTTACAGACAATTGAATATGAACAGTGAAAATGACAAATTATTTTTATTAACGCAAAATCACGATGCGAATTAACAAATCTTTTATTAATATAACAATATTTTTTCTTAGAATAATTATATTTTTCTGTGGTGATAACAAAAACTATTGTTATTAATGCAAAATCACAATGCGTATAAAAAAATCTTTTAGTTACGGTAACAATATCTAACAATAGTATGATGCTTCCTGTTTATGGTTACCGCAAACATATTTTTTCTCTGCGTATAATAACTTTGGCTTGTTGTCAACATATATAAGAATTATCATATCAGATAATTTTTTTTAAATATATGTGAAAGAGTATATCTAAGATTCTGCAAAGCGGAATATAAATTTTTTCCTTGCAATTTTTTGTAACAAAATAGTAGTTTTGACATTAAATCGTCCGGAACCATCACTTAGTTGAGAGACATTTAAGTAAATTGATGAGTGAATAAAAAGTATCTAAAAATTTCAATTATATTACTTCATTAGTATTAGGTAGAACTAACGAATAAAAATGCAATATTAGGCTGTGCTTTATAGCTGCAGTAAAGGCTTTATTCAATTTAAAAATTTCGTAACATAAACTGATTCAAGTAAATGCTACATTAAAAGTCTTGTTGGAAAGAGGATACAACTTCCTATTTCCAAATCGAAATTTGCGTATATACTTTGCCAAATTCCATGAAATTTTCTTAAATAACTTCAAAGATATGATATATTAAAGGTTTGGTTGGAAAGGGGACACCTCACCCTAGAGCCCTCTCAAAAATTTTATAAAATTTTAAAATTACCCAATATGCACTGAAAGTTCAAAAACTCCAAGGATTAAAAATTTTACTTGAATTGAGCAACATTTTAAATGTTTATACAGTTTACACATGAAATATTATTAAAAAATGTATATATTTTTTCAATTAAAACTTTACAAAACTTGAATTCCATTTCCTTTTAACTGAAAAATGCTTTTGAATAAAATTGTAATATAAGTTCTATTCAATACATGAAATTGAATTCAGTACTGGAAATAGATTTGGTTTAAATTTGAATACCAGCGAAATTGCTTATTGGGAAAGATTTTAATAATTTAATATTCAAAATGCAAACTCTACCGTTATATATCCAAAATTTTATAACTTTTTCCCGTTACAACGAATAATTTGTTTGGTATATAATTTTCAGTTTTAAGAGGTTGTCTCAGATATCGGTCTACAACTTTTTTGAAACGATTTTGCCAGTTTTAAGTAGAAAACATCTCAGGACAATACCAAATGCTTAGTCCAGATTTCATTGAGACAGACAAAAATAGCTAAATTGTAGCTATTTGAACCAATAATGTATATACTTCATGGGGTTTTAGATGATAATTATACTAAAAACGGAATGGTGTATATAGAATACCATCGTACCACCTTTAGTGCCAGAAGTTATAAGATTTTTTTACTAATGTAATATTTGTCAAACAAACATATCAAAATATATGATAAAAATATATATTAAAGTCCTTTTAAAACTATCTACGTATTTGCAAATAAAGAATTCTCTATAAAATAAATACATTATAAATACAATATAAAAATAATACAAATAATAAAATGCAATTAAATAAAATTAAGATTTATAATCAAATCTAAAATAAGAGAGTATATTTAACTTAAAGAAGAACAAGCAGACTGACAACTTAGTAAACTATATGTAAAAATGAAATAAGACCAAGATTCTCTTGTGACCCAATGATCCACTGTTTATGTTCAAGTATTTATCACGCATACACTTACAAACACACACACACACATATATATATGGACTTATACAGATAAAGAATCAATTCAAGGGAATAAATGTAATTGAAATGATTGTCTGTTTTAAAACAACTCTATATACTTATACACATTTATATGTATATGTACACATATATATTCGTCAAATAAATGTTTTATAAAGTGTCAAGTGTATAAGAGAATGTAAACAATTTAATTAGAGTTGAAATTGTGAGGATAAATTTCGGTAATTTTCTAAATATACGAACTTAAATGTCTGGTAAACCATTAACATGCATTTGGAGAAATTGTCAGCATAATTTTATGTTTTAATAAAAAAATTATTAAAAATCGAAATTAGATTTTCATGAATTGATAGTGTTTCTTTAAGGATCAGAAGGATCAGTATCGCTTCATTAATTCTTAAATTGTTAACGATGAGACGTGTTAAAAATTCGACCCAATTTATTGTTTTAATTAAACATTTTGTAAATTGTATTGAATTTAAGACATTAACTATATATATATAAATGAAATCAGCGTCTAGTCAATTAAAACTTGATTTTGAATATCATTTACTGTTGTTGTTGTTATTGTCTACGATATTTATTTACATTTAAATATTTGAAAAAGAAGATCGTCTCAATTGTTTTGAATGTAAATTATTAAAGGAATATGAGACATTTCATGTATTATTATGTTGACGACAGTAATTTAGATTTAATAGACTACAACAACAACAATATTTTGCTATTTGTTTATTATTTTATTTAATAATTTATATTTGTTATACTATAGTTGTTGCTATTTGTAAATAATCATGTTAAAAGTTCAATAAAATCTATTTTTATTATAGTTAAAATGCGTTTATTTCTCTCTCTTTCATTTCTATTTGTTTAAATATTTTAATTGATTGATTAATGCAATTTTATTTGTTTTTCAATATTTAATTATTGACTTTGTTGCAAGTTGTTGTATTTTTTTTATTCAATGAAATGTAAACAATAGATTGGTACACAGAAAAAAATAATCCCAAAAATATTAAATTATAAAATTAATTAAAAATCATCAGATCTTTAATTATTTTCATTATTGTATTAATTAATCGATTAATCAATAGTTTTATTTTCTAATATTTCCAAAATAAAATACTTTTGATTAAAATGATAAAATTTTCTATATTGAATACAGAAATATGGTGATAGAAGCAATTTCACAAAAAAAAAATAATTGTTTTAAATAATTATTTCTACATTTCATATAAAATTTTTAATTAGAGCATTATTTATTTATTTTTTTCTGTATATATAGTATTATTTCAGAACAAAAATAATATTAGTAATTAGACTTCAGTTCCAGAAATACAGTGAAATTATAGACTTTTATAGTAAATTTTATAGTATTCCCTGAGATTTTTAGTTTATTCGGAAAATTCTTTAATTCCTAAATCGCGATCATTTTGGCTTTTTAATAAACTTTTTAGTAATTTGGTTTAGCTTCATTAAGGTCGCCATAATTATGGTGACTTTAATTGTTTTTCGAAGAGTATATTGTAATAGTGACATCTGTCTTCTACTTTATATGTATTGTCAACGGACTAATAACATCTATAGGACAGGAATAAACCTGGAAATACAAAAGTTCTGAAATCGTATGCAATCGATTAACCATTAAGCCGTTTTTCTTCGATTAACTGTTTTTTTAATTTAAAATATGTAAATTTAATTTAAAAATTTTAAAATTTTAAATAAAAAATAAAAATTAGAAAATTTAGACATTTTGCATTATGTGTGAAAACTGAACAATAAATATGATTTAATCCTCTTAAATGTCTTAAATCTTCAACTTTCATTTCGCTATCAATTAAGCCAATTAATATTGTCGTCATCACATTAATTTTATAAAGATCTCTATGATATCGAAATGGAACGCAACGGTATAGTTTGGGATTACTGAATTTAATCAATGAATTATGGAGCAATTAAACTGTAAAATCTCTAGGACTTCCTGGAATTAAATAAAATTTCATATATTGATGGTGAAGGCGTAGTTGAGTTCAAGTTTCCATATTTAACTTGATAAAATAGAAATATAGAGGAGACTTGTCCCACATAATAATGAACATCGAATACTAAAAATGTTTAAATCGATCTTAAATCATAAAATTATATCTTGTTCTCGTATGTGTCGTTTACATTTTCATACGCTTTACGAACTGAAGGATTGATAAATAGTACATTCGTTATTCCATGTCCCAACCGCATATTGTTTGTCATACCAATATTTTTTTTAATTTTGACTGCTTTTGAGCCCTAAACTTTTCTTCCACCTTTTCTCGTGTATCTGCAATATAAAATTTTTGACCAGGAAAAATCAGCATGAACATAGCTTTCGTCATCCATTATGCAACAAGAATATTTTTTAGAAAACTTAAATTATCGTGCTCTGTTTTTTAACAGCGTTCTTGCCAGGAACATTTTAACATTGTATGTTTTTAAATCTGCATTAGCTTTTAGTCCAAGCATTGAGCATACCGGGCTGCTGTTCTTAAAAAATATCATGTGGACCATTTCCTTTTACCTCAACCAGTTTTTCTTTCAACGGTAAGTTCTACAGGGACTGTTTAATAACATTGGAAACAGTTTGACGGCTGCCCATTGAATGCTTGTCCAACTTTTTGTAGGGCCAAGTTGGCTTTTATTGAAAATATTTAATATTTTTGTACTCATTCTTTCTGATCACTCATTTTAATCAGATTAAAAATTTTGACATTAAGCGTACAAGGGTAACTTGATCAACAAAAAAATCAAATTAGGTTAAAAGTTGAAATGAAAAATGTTTGTTAAGATTTTTTTATTTTACTCCTTATTACATCTCAATAGTATTCTAAAGTAGAAAAAATTTATAAAAGTGTAGCTCACCATTGAAATTATGTTTTATAGATTTGTAGATTATTATGAGGATGGATTTTAAATTAAGTTATATAAGAGGTTCTGTTAGATAAGAGGATTAACATAGTCCATGGTTATTCAGTGGTTAACTTAATCAGCTTCTAAATGACGACGGGAACTGACGGTATGAAAATGAATGCCTTGAATGTACATTCATGCAAAAAAAATGTATTTCACAATATATTTGTAAAGATGTCAAACTATATTAGGATCATTATAAAAAATACCCTCCTAATTTTGGTGAAAACGCAAATAACGATCATGAAATCATCTATCGCATGGTGTAAATATACTTAAAAATTAAAGTCAAATGTATATTAATGTAGGATAATAAAGTGCAGTCACAGTTTTGATGTTTCTCTTCTGAGTCAAAAAAAATCTCGGAGTCGCGGGTTTATTCAGTAAATTACTTTATTAGATCATAACTTAATAAAACTTATTTCTCAAATTAATAATTTCTTGTACACACAAGTTTATATATAAATATTTAGCTTGTATTGATGGAAGATATAAAAAATAATCAAAGTATTAACGTCATTTTCAAACATTTTAAAGATATCAAATTTGTTAAGTCATCATTGATTAATTTAAATGCATTAGATAGACATCACGTAGACTAAATTTCCCTACTTTTATCTAAATTTATGCACTTAATTATACGAATATTATATTTATAAGATTAAGTATAATAAAATGCCCAGATAACATCAAGATTTGTATGAATTATTAAGTTAAGGAATTTTTTATATTATCGAATCTTTTCTACAAAGTTATTAAAGTTATATTTAGGAGATATAAAAATGAAGTTCAAGGTCAAGTTATTATATACGATTGAGTTATATATACGATCACGAAATACGTACATAGTTTTTTATCTTGATTGTAACACCTTTAGCGGATAATACCTTCCACCACCACTATCGATGGATGACAACACATCATCAAAGAACCCATAAGCAATTTATATCAAACTTTGTGAAATTGGTTTGAGTAAATATATTTTATAAACTTGTCTCTGAATTAACCTTGAAAACTAAAAAACTGAACGGTTAATTTTTACACACACATTTTCATGGGAATATTGATATATTTGCGACCGTCAATGTTGATTTATTATCAATTAGCGGTAGTGCCACATCGAATCAGATCAATCACTATATATTAAAGCAGCCATAAAGTTTTTATTTGAAAACAAGTACGAATACTATATATGTTTGTACCGAATTAAAAATATCCCCAGCACTTCATTTTTAAGGGAAATTTTCCACCGCTATAGGCTTTTGGGGTATTATGTGTTTGTGCATATATTTGTAAAGGATCTGTTTGTCTGTCCGTCTTTCTGCCTGGCAGGTTAATTGTCTGCTCAGGCACATATTTGAATTATCTCGATGAAATTACAAACGATCAACCAAATTAATTGTTTTTTCTTAACTCGAATGGAATACACAGTGCAAAAATTTTTATGAAATAAAAATTAGCGATAAAACTTGATTATTTCAAATCTATCAATAAATTCTGAAAAATTGTATATTTTCATCGTTCTTTCTCCTTTTCTTTGTTGCCATTATTAATTACAGTGGAACTTCGATAATCCAGACATATATAGCTTTAGGCTCAGTCGAATTATTGAGATGTCTGTGTTATAGTAGTACAATATCTTGAAATAATAATTGCGGTCATATTTATTTATAATCAAAATGTTATGAGTGTTCTGATGTTGATATATACACTGTGATTTGTTAAAAAACAAGGATATTTTGTGCTCAGTAACTTTGTTGAGGTGGTTAAATTTTGCTTTTCCTCAACCCTCTTCAACGAGAAAATATCCTGCATATCCAAATTACTCTCCTTGCATCTCCCTAAGAAATCTTTGCTTTTACATCCTCAGAGTCTAAGATTACTTTTCACGAAAAATTCACTCATTCAGTTGGACAACAACTGAATGATATCTTCTTTAGTGATGTCAATGCTGTAATTTATAGATCTAATCATATTTTCGATAGATTTTACGTCAGCATAGATGTTAACAGACTGCAGCATTTTCAATGTTAAACATTGTTTAAACTAAAGGAGCGAAACTAAAGTAATGACAATTTGAATAATGTATTATTCAAATTGGATAATATTTATTCAAATTAACTGCTGTCATATTGACAATTTTATTGTCAATTTGAAAAATTTACGAAAACTTCGTTATGATGAATAAACGTTTCGTTGGCTGATATATAACTTGCTTTTCTTCAATTCTACACCTTTTTCATTGCATTTACTTCTATTTTTGGTTCAGTGTAAAAAAGGTAAAACGACGGAATTTGATGTTTGTTTTTGAATAAAAAATTGTCCGGATTGTAGCGATAAAAAATTGTGTATATAGAAACGTTCGGATTATCGGAGTTACCGGACTATCGCAAGTCCAAACTATCGAAGTAGTACTGCATTTTTTATTTCTTAACTAAATTGACTTTAATTGATTACTCACCCACACAAATTCCATACGATTGCCAATAAGTTTTCACAATTTTCAATCGCTAAATTTAAATAATCCATCTGGTAACATTAACAATTCACTGGTAACAATCACAATTTCTGATATCTTAATGCAAATATTTGATAAATTATTTGAGAACAAATAATGGAAACATCTCGAAAATAATTTTTGTTTAGAAATTTAACGAATAAATATTTAACAGGAAATGATGAAATTAATAAATAAAATTTGTAAATTAAAATAAAAAATACACGTTATTTTTACAAAATCTGCGAACTAACTAACTAAATAAATAACCGACTGACTGAATAACTAATGGACAAACTAACGAATGAAGTACTAATACAGACACTTTTTTTCATTCACACACACACACACAGAGAGAGGAGTTTTCAATTAATATAAAATTAAAGATTAAATTATTTGCAATAAAAATATAAAACAACAACTACAACAAGAGACTAGAAAACAAATAAATAATATATGAATTCCCTTTTTATTTAACAACAACTACAACAACAACTGATGGCAGCAATAATAAAAACTATTTTATAGAAAAAGATGAGAATTATAAACTAAAATAAACTTAAAAAATAAAAAAAAGACAAATGAAAATGAATAAAATGGAACATTAAATCTAATGGGGTTTTATCATCAGCAGCAAATGCAACTGCAACAACAACACCAACAATATAAGAAAAAAAATTGAAATAAAAATTTACAAAAAAATAAAAAATAAAAGAAAAACTAACTCATTGTCATCTCTATTTAAGTTTAATTCAATTTATATTCACGTATTTATTTATATTTAAGTATGTATGAACATGTTGTTGTTGCAACAATATTAGTTGTTGTTATTGCAGCGACTGCAACCACAACAGCAGTTGCTACTGTTGTTGTAACTAACTATCTTATAGTTTTGTTGTCATTTAGGCTTGTTCTACTTCCTGGTAGACAACGACTAACTATGACGTCCACTCGAAGATAAATTGCACGCAAAATCTAGATTTTTTCATGATTTTTTTTTCTTCAAATACCCTACAAAACTTTATAATGCCTTAGTAAATTAATAGGTGACCTAAGAGTATCTGCAACGATGTAATAAAAGCATTCAAGTACAATGGGACGGAATTAATGTGATTAGGGAAAATGTATTCAATTATATAGGAATAACAAAGAAGTAATTCAGATTTAATTTAGAAATTGGATTATATAATACTGTAATAACTGTGAATTCTCTCTCTGAAATAATCAGTAATTAAATTAAGCCGCTCACCACCGAGCCATATTACTAGTTTTGAAGGAGAAGGTAGCCGATTCAAAAATTATTCTTGTCGAGGTATAACTAAGTAAATATGGCAAGCTTTTGCTACCCAGGATACAATAAAAAGGCTGTTATGTAAAATTTCCTCTAGGAACTCTGAAATTTTCGTTATGCTAAGGACTAAGATCGAAAAATTCGTAACACAATTTCAAGTTACCCTTGTAAAACATATCAGTTATTATGTTTAATGTAAAACAAATGAACATATTGTAAATACGATGAAAATGAGTGATCAAAAAATGCATACAAAAATTATTAAATATTTTCAACAAAACCCACTTTGGTCCTACAAGAAATTATGTTTCCAAAGCCAAAAAATGGAAAGCAATTTGGTACAAAAAACTAAAGCTTGACTATGTAATACCCTGCGCTAGAATTTTGGTTGTAAATGTAATATACGAAAGATTTATGAACGACCCTTGTATAATTTTCTTTTCTGATTTTGGATTAAGTGGAAAGTACATTATTCTTATACCAACATGTATGTGAAATTTTACATTTGAAACGGTTTTTTTTTCGAATAAGTTACATCGAAGCTAAAAGAAATGATGGACCCTCGAATATTTTGAGACGTCGGTTTAGCATATTATAGTACTTATTTTTCTTAAATTTAATTGAAATTTTTATATTTAGAACCTTTATGACCTTAAAACTCTATTCCAAGAAGAACATTTGTATGGGAAATACCTAAAATATTAGACCTCATATGATGAATTTCTGGGCTTAAGTAATAATATGTAAAAAATTTCATCGAGATATATCTCAAAAATTGCGACCAGTAGACTGTTCACAACATTTACATGGACAGGCAGCCCGACAGACAAACAAAACGGACATTTTTCTGCATGTATACGTCTGCACAAACGCATAAAACCAACCCACCTATGGTGATGTAGAGTATAAAATCACCTACGTTGGTGTAGGGTATAAACATACAATGCTCAAATAGTTCCTGACAGGAACGCTGCTAAAAATTTAGATGCCAAAACCAGAACACAAAAATTAAATGTAAATTTTCTTAAAGAAAAATTTTTGCTGCATAATGAGTAACGAAACGTATGATCTGGCAAATTTTTTGCAATTCCAAACTGCGGATAATTGATTATTTCTGCAAATGTTGTACCGAAATAATGCTAATTATTCCAAATAGCTTATCCTCAAAAGCTCCTCCTGAAGAATACCAGAGACAGTACAAGAATTGGACACCAAGCATCGCTCGTTGTCCGACTAATTCATATGCAATATTATTCCCCTCACAGTTAATACATAGACATGTTTCATGAATATGATGACCTATTCGCTGTTGGTAAATGTCTGATAATTCCTTAGACAGTTTGCCGCCATCTTTATAGCAGAAGCCTTCACATGCGTATTCTACAGCCATCCTTTAGCCTAAACGATGTAATCTATGTGTCATTGCGAATCTTTCGTAATACCGATATCTCAGTTTTTTTTGTAGAAGAATTAGAATTGAACTAGAAGAGGATTAAAACTGGAACTGAACTTGAAACTATAAATAAATTTGAAACAAGTAAGAAGCAACATTCGGCTTAATAACTCATAACATTTTTTATATTATTGGCTATAAATTGTCTACTAAACCGATTTTGGTAATTCTTGAATTGATAATGAAGAACTTATAACTTAATATTATGGCAAAATTTCATTCTAATATGTCACTTAGAAGTTGCCTCGGATATCGGCCTATATCTCTTTAGACACTGAACAGATTTTGCTGATTTTAAATAGAAAACTTCCAGGGCTTTAACAAATACTCATTGTCAATTATTGTGGATGTGAACGTGTCAACAACTGACAGATAAACGGATTTAGATTTTATGCTCTTATATATATATATATATATATATATATATATATATATATATATATATATATATATATATATATATATATATATATATATATATATATATATATATATATATATATATATATATATATATATATATATATATACATTATAGGGCCTAAATTAATTCCATATTCCCGTTCAACACTTGCGTTGGTGGTCGTTGTATAATTAAATTTGAAATTTTCACAAAATTAATCCGCTTTATTTATGGATCAAATTCATCCCATGGCCTTCAATCTTCAAAATAGTAATAGTTTTTGAAGTGATGTATCCTTCCAAATTCTTTAAAATATTTTTATTCGATAAATGTCATTGAGACTTATATGTGAAAATAAGTATAAATATATATTTTCGATGATTTTTTCCATCATATTAGAAAATTACACAATTTCGTAATTCCGCAATCATTAAATATTAATAAACACAATTCGCAAGAGTTCTTCAATTAAAGTTTCTTCTAGAAGAGGTCTTATCAAACATAATTTTAATTATACTTGACCGACTATAGTTTTCTTCCTAGTTTTATTTTCATTTCGCTTATTTGAAAATAAAAATTAAAAAAAAAAAAAACAATATTACGAAATAGAGAAAAATGCAATCGCATGACCGCTCTTTTAAATGGGATGATAATCATGTTATAAACACGTTTTTCTAATAAAATCTAGAGTATATGAGTACAACAGTCAACAACAACAGCAACTGCATTAGCAGAAGCAGCGAAGAAAATAACAAATAGCATTAGCAGCAACATCAACAACATGTACATTAGCAATAGGGTAGCGCCTAATTGTCACTGGGAAAATGGCGTTCTAAAGAGAAATATTGAATGCTGCAACTGTCTAGTTCCAGAATCAATTGAAAAGTTGAACGTATAGTAAAATTTTCCAAAAGACAGCAGTTACGCTAAGAGGACATATATTTTTTTCGTACCTTCAGTATCTTTCAGTCCATTATTAAATCAGTAGTTGTATGGACATATGTTTCCCAAAGAAATTGATTTTATTTTAATATTGAAAACAATTGGAATTTTAATAGTAGATAATTTTTTGTATTTAATTGCAGCAGTACAGAGTGTCTGGATGATCCTTTACTAATGAGTTTGTTATAAGCTTTTGCCTAGTCCACGCACACCGTCACTGTGCGAAATGGTTGACCTTTACTTTTTACATATTCCTGGGAAATGGATTTGAACGAAAGAAAACAAAAAAATAAAACTTTTAAGAACAAGATAATGACACTGAAAGTAACACCGGACAACCAAAAGAGAAGACAGAGAGCCGCCAGAGCGTTGAGTAGATGCATCCATCATATGGAGTGTATCAAGAACTGCTGCCTAATAAGGGACATTTTATTGGCGGCCTGGTGAAATCGGACTACATAATGTATATGTCACACGATTCTTTCATCGAACACTTCCCTTGGTTCTAAGGATTTAAAAGATCTCACCGCAATCTCTTTCCACAATCAGAGACAGGAAAACGATGTCTCATCGTCTTGGGGAGATATCCGTACCAGACTCCTCAATGACACTCGCAAAAGTCGAAAGTGATGATAGGGTCTTTGTTACTTACCTAAACAGGCTAGTTAAAAGAGATTCAATATCATAGTCTGATATTAGGTATCATCACCTAATAAGGAAACAGATAAAGAACATCCACGTATTCAAAAAGGAATCTATGGTCATACAGTGAACTTATTGGTTTGACCAATTCCATTGTACTCGAGGATGTATCCGATAATGGTTTACTAATCACTCTTAGGAGTGAAAATCAAACAACGGATCAGCATAGCTTATATGCTGACATACTTGCGAAAATTCTTTAAAGTTCATAAATTTCAACAAGATGTTGAAAATGTTTCGCATATTTAAAATTTATACAACAGAATTTGAAAAAAATCAGTTGATAACTTCCTATCGTCCTTATATATCTATACATCTGAAATTCTTCTCAAATTGCTCAAATCTCTCATATCTATAAATATCATAAAAGTAACATTAATTCAAATTCAAAGGGAGTCAGTCCAAAGATAATTGTGTAGGTTCGTATAAAATGGACAAGTTAATAAATAAAGTATTCGTAAGTCTACATCCATTTTTAATATCCCATATATAAATGTTTGAATATGATTTTATTCTCTAACGATTTTTTATGTTTAGTATTGTAATGGGCTACATGTGGCTATAATGGTTCAATATTATATACATCCATTCAATTTCATTAAATAAATTTACAAAACTTCCTTTCTTGTCTCAGATATCTTTTATTCTATCCGATTTGATAATTTCTAAATCGCAACAGATTTTGATATGGTCACGGAATGTTAAAATTAAAGTCCAATTTTTCACTACTTGTAGTAGCAAATTTTTATAAAATTTTGCGATTTATCCTCCTAGAAATTGATTTAAAGCATATGACTTGAACTCTTTTAATTATTTAGTACCACCCTAATGTTATTTGTAATTAGAGTAGCAACAAGTGTCGTTTATATTATAGAATATTTGAACAACAACAACATCAAGAGAAAAAAATTGTAGAAAAGCGTCCAGTAGGCCTAGGTTTTGACTTTGTCTCTAATAATTTACAAATTACGACATCTACAAGTTTGATTGCATAACACAACAAGAAAAACACAGACCAACAAGTACAAGTAAAATGACAGTAAAAGTAAATACATAAAGAAAAAAACAGAAATAAAATAAAAAAACAAAACAGAGAAAAAGAATAAATAAAAATAAATTTACATAATTTAATAAATTATTTAAAAAGTGTAGTTGTATTTAATTGGTGTTTAGGAAAGTTTCATAATTATGAATTTTTATTCTCTTAAAGTGCATTAACCTACACATATAGTTTATATAAGTAGTTCGTATGGGATGAGTCAGGAAATCCAAGTAAAAATAAAAAATACCTTATTTTTGCAATAGATTTTAGAACTAAACAATTGTCAGGTGTTGCTGATTAGCGAAATAATAGAAATAAATGAAATTTGTATAGAGATAAGAACTTAGTAGTATTAACTATATAGAATATCATAAAAAATGTGTATATAAAATGCATTTAAAAAGTTTAAATATTTAACAAAAATAATAAAAATGCAAATTATATTATTTTTCAAATTTTTAATTAAATTAAGCAATAATTTTGTGGTTTTTATTACCTGAAACCTTTGACTTTATTATTATTTTTTTTAATTGACTGCAAAAAATCAAAATTTGGAAATATTTCTGTCCAAAATGCATTTAACACATAAAGATAATTTGATTTAATTATTTTGAATATTTTATTCAAAATAAAAAAACACAATTTCTTATCTCAGTGGCACAGTGGTTTTGCTAGCAAAATTTCGGTAAAATATTTTAAATGTCCTTATTAATGCTAACACTTAAGTCTTGCCTTGACTCCAAATTTAATGCAGATTTTCTAGAAATTAATTAAAATTATTATGATTTTAAGTTCCATATTTATGCTTCTTAAATGACCAGCAATAATAGTCACAGATATATTCAGTGTTAATCCTTCAGTGTCTTAAAAAGGAAAACAACCGCCATTTGTACATTGGTTTGTTAAGAGGGGAAGAGTTAAATGTCCGTTGTGCCTATTTCCTATATGCTACTTCACCCCAACTTCATCTATCTTTCGATCTTTTTTTCTTCCTTTACTCACAGATTCCTTGGCAATGCTAGTAACGTCTTAGGATCTGACCAATCCATCGCAATTTCCTCCTCTTCATTTTATGTGCAAAATTGTCACGAATGTCAGCGTTCCCAGATACGCATCCATTAAAAACAAGTAAGAATGAATAGTTGGTCATGCCCGACTATTTAATACCCTACACCACATTGCTGGCTAAAAATAATAGTTACGAAAAATTAATAAACTACACTACTATAATTTTATATTCTGATTTATTCTTAACTGTGCCGTATATTATTTTGTCGCTTTAATTTTTATGGGGTTAAAAGGGAGCTACTGGGAATTATGAGCCGTCACTCGTTTAAAACTGTACATCGATTTTTGTTTATATTTATCTTAATTTCACCTTTTATTACTACAATACCAATGAATATATGAGATTTATGCCCTTAAAAGTGTTATTTGGAAGAGGGTTTATATGGAATCTATGAGAAATAATGCACCGACTTTAAGAGTTACTTGTGTAAATTTCGTTTAAATGGAGGAATATTGTATAGGAGGTGCCTGAAATATGGCCAATTTCAATAGACTTTGCCCTTGGGCTTAAACAATAATATGTGCCAAATTTCATAAAGATATCTCAAAAACTGTGACCTGTAGTCTGTTCACAATGTTTTTATGGACAGCCAGAAGGACAGACGGACCGACGGACATCGTAAAATCGACACAGAAGGTGATTCTGAGTTGAACGGTACACTTAAAGGTAGTTTCTACAAACGATTGTCTCTATTTCTTGATTTGTTCCCAAGATAACAAAATTGGCTGATCCTGGGATAATGTATTGATATGTAAAGTCCTCCTCTTTATTACCCGTTGAACTTTAACTGGTAACGTAAGCTTTGTAAGTTCGAGACGAGATATCAATAGCTGTAAACCATTAGACAAATAACATCTGCATAATGAAACTATATTAAATAGAAGGGGTAAGACGACCTTTACCTTAGCTTTACCGGATAGATATTTAAACGTTAGTGCAATGTAGCTGTAAACTACTTCATAATAAAAATCATTTATGCGAACTTGGAGTCTTCACACCATTCCTTTGCCATTTCGAAAATCTCATGCTCGACTTAGATTCAAAACTAAATTAAATACAAGTGGTGTTAGGCAGTCACAAGTGGTCAGGTAGCCACCTTTTCCAATGTAAGCTTTGGAAGTGCAAAACGGTATCTGACAACAAGCAGTACTTTCCTAAACCTATTCCAACTTTCACCAATAATTTATCCTGCGTAAAGCATTATAGTAGTTCTTTATAAGTTTGTATCATGAAGAGAACACCGCAACACATGAACCGCAGTCGTGAGGATATATCAACATTAATATCGGTAATTAATGGGTACTAGGATAGATTGCCCTTCAAGCATTACCATCTCAATTACGGTTATATGGGTAAGGACGAGACGGTATTGAACAATCTTTGTGAATGCCCTACTTAGGAGGAAAAATGAAACGGTTCCTAGAAGTCTATATAGTAAAATGTCTATGTAATTTATCAGGAGCAAGCCTTAATGATCTACTGAGATATCTCGAATCATTTAGGCAGACATTGAAATGATAAGGCATATATCCATTTTCAATAGAAAGCAGATGACTCTGTTTTAGCAGCCCATGCGAGAAGGATAGATTTTGCACACAATAGTCTTTGTTTCGGTTGCCATGATGAACTAACGGAAGAACCAGATTTACACATACTGTGTCATTATGCAGCACTAAGAGAACATAGGAACACCGCATTTGGAACCTATTCTCTTCAACAAGGTGACCTTTACAATGTAAATCTGAGGTGGCTACTTTTATTTCATTCGGGACAAAATATATTGTAGACTGCTAAATAGCAGCCAAATCATGTAACTGCTCTTTAAGGGTAAAAAACGGGATCAGCTAGGTATGCACCCAATTGAGATGTCTTCCGTACATAGAACTAACTAACTTAACCTGATATTGGCGCTTGTGTGTGTCAGATTTCGAAAGATTAGCAGTGATTCGTTCTAAATCTTGCGTTTTGTGCCCCCTGATAATCCTAACCGTGTTTTTAATCGGTTTTGTGGCAGAAAAAATTGCATCGATAAAAGTCCTTTTTATGAGATTCGCGCTCTCAATTACGAAAAGCTTGCAGCCATTGTGGTTTTTCCTTATTATAATCTGTTAGTATCAAGTTCGCAGTAGTTTTTCTCAGAGGCCTTTGAAATGTTGTGTTACCATTAGTGAGTTTCCTCAATGAACTATATATATTAATAGCAGTTGTCGGTTAAATAATTGAAACCATAATTATTAATTAAACAAATTCACATGGACTGATTCCATAAATGCCATCTTGCAACAATCTTTTTTCAATTTCTAGCTGGTGATGACGGTACTAAAACTCACTACAAACAATTAATTTAAATTGCTAAGATGCCTAAATGCGATTTTTTATTCACTCCACAATTATACATTGTTTTCAGTTTAAGTTATTATCTGAAAATTTGTAACATCTAAAAATGTTTAAATAAGGGCAAAATCACGTGTAGATTACAGTGCAGTCGGTTCTGGCGGACTACAACTTTTTTAAAACTTTTACAATCTTCCCAGAATATGGATGTTTTTTAAATTTTGTTGGTTGCAATAAAAATATATTTAGAGTGAAATTTAAAAATAAATTGTTACATTTTATATTGAGGGTTATATGAAGTGCTCACAAACAATGTATTTCACTATAATTAATTGATAAAAATACATTTATTTGGTAAACTAATTGAGCGTTTATTTTGACAAAAATCGATGTCTGTGAAAGAATTGTCTAACTCGATTTTTTGCATATCTAAAATTTAATGTTGATCCAAAAATCCATGCCCTCAATTTTTGTGGGGTTCTTCAAAAATAGCTTTGATAATTTTTTTTATAGCATTTCAGCCTGAATCTTGTAGGTCTTGAATATTTTATAGCATGCCTTGCCTTATCATGACCTGACAACTTTTATGAATTCATTTGCTGTTTGAATACTAAAATATGTGTGTTATTTTTTTAATCTCTCCTTAAAATTATTATAATTATTCCCAAGGATTGAGATCGAAAAAAGTTTAATATACATTTGTATATGTCAATAAACACGAGGCCACTAAACTTAATTATTAAGATTATATTAAGTGTATTATTACAATTTACAAGTTATATAGTTTTAATTACCAGTGATGAAATTTTGAACCTTTTATCATTATCGCTTTTATATAATACATCATCTTTGGTCACATTTTTTGTTCTCACCACACTTTAGGAGAC
>PYHX02000413.1:67702309-67726418 GCA_004302925.2 Cochliomyia hominivorax | reverse complement strand
ATTTTCCCTTTAGTTTTTTGATTACGAAAAAATTTGTTAAAACTGAAATAGTTGAAGAAATGATTTTATAGCAATATTATTAGCTACCCACTCAATAAATTTGTAGTGGACCAAACCTCTTATATCGGCAGGGTGACCAATTCACTGAAAAAATTGAATTTTTTAAACAATTTTTACCCGGATTGGATTTTTGAGTATTTTGGAATTAGAAGAGCTGTATGTAGATAGAATTATTTGTTCAATCAATAAAAATGTTGATGATTTTCTAAAATATCGTTATTACCCGAAATGACCAACTTTGGAGATACACTTCCCGTCCACCGACCCACATGTTCTTCTTAATTCAATTGAAATTTCGTTGAAAAATTTTCAAAAGTTCGAAAGTTACAGAATTATTTCCTAAAAAAGCATTTTGGTACCACTGTTTATTGGGGAACTCACTTGTGAATTCAATAAAATTCAACTCCCGCTGTTTATTAGAACTGCAAATGACATTAATTGCTAAACATGCATCATAATTTAATACAACTTGTATGTGTGTGACAATAAAGCAACATCAACGAAACCAAAAACTAAATAAATAAATTTAATTTATGTGAAATAAATAAACAAAAAATTCTAATAAATACATCTGTTCTACAGTTCATTTCGAAATATTAATGGAAAATGCTTTTGAAAACAAATATGAGTTACATGAAATATTTCAATAAATAATAAAAATTCCAGACAGAAATTTCTAGAGGGGTTTAATTTGAAACGCAGATATTAAATTCACATATAAATTCAAGATAATAAACAAATTGAAACAAGTAAGAAGACTATATTATGTTATGATGAAACTTCAATGCCATCCACCATAAATACACGTAGTAATTATCTTATAATTATAATTATTATGGGATCTGAGATGATCCCTTCTAAGCGCTACACACTCCTCACCACTTGTGGTGGTGGATATTAAAACAATTGGAACTTTAGTAAAATAACTCCGGTATTCATAAAATACAAACTGTTTAAGGTTTTAAGTCTTATAAGATAAAGCTTTATTTCTGGAAAAGCGACTTAAATGGGACATTTTCCATGATAGTTACACATATACAAGTCAATTAGAAAAGTAATATAAGCTCAAATCAGTTTTCTTGGAAAGGGAGGTATATAGGGGCTATAGAAAAACATGGACCGAGTGTGATCAAATTATAAAATTCATAAAATGATCAGAATAATAATTGTGCCGAATTTCAATAGAATTGTTCTTTGAAATATTAGTTTTATAAGCTCGAAGCCGTTTTCTTTGAAGAGTCCTCCTATGGAAGTTATAACTTGAAGCGGTTTTGGTCAAATTCATTCCATATTTCCATGACATTTAGAAAAAATATTGCTTTATATGTTAAGAGTTTTATAAGCTTAAAATCATATTCCGGCAAGTTTTAGAAAATGATCTTCAAAATTGTGACCAATATGATACACAAAGTCTGGGGCG
This sequence comes from Cochliomyia hominivorax, assembly GCA_004302925.2. Taxonomy (NCBI): domain Eukaryota; kingdom Metazoa; phylum Arthropoda; class Insecta; order Diptera; family Calliphoridae; genus Cochliomyia; species Cochliomyia hominivorax. The sequence goes on along the minus strand of PYHX02000413.1, from coordinate 67,724,938 downwards.
TAAAATTTTTTTGAATATTTTAGCCAATAACTTCTTTTCAATTAATCTTATTTTGATGATTTTTGTACGATAACGAAGAAAACAATGTTGTAGTTTAAAGTTTTGTTTTAAATCTAATTCTTTTTCGGAATTTTGAGCTTGTTTCAGATATCGGGTCTATAACATTTTCGCTTATAAATCGATATAGCTGGTTTAAGGAAACTGCTTTTGGATAATGACAAACAATGTTGTCAAGTTTAAATAAATTCAGATTAATATTCTAAGAATTGGAATGTTTCCAAAGACAGATAGACGGACATAGCTAAACCGACTCAGATTTTGATTTGCGGTGATATATATACTTTATGGGATTTGAGATGCTTCCTTTTGGTGTTACACACGGAATGAAAAATGTTATATAACCTCATCACAACTTGTGGTGGTGAAGGGTATACAAATAAATAGGACAATGTTGAGGTAAAACAAGTAAAGTTCAATTATCAAGAATGTCATATACCATGAGGGAGGTATGAAAAACTATGATTCGATATTTCTAGTAATTAATTTTATAACTTAGTTTTACACAAACATTTTATATATTTTGATACTCAAATTAATGAAAAATGTATAACACTTTTAGGAGATTTTAGAAGGGTGTTTATGACGTTTTCAAATCCATCCATATCATCCCTTCATAATAAAGATACAAGAAATACAAAATTAAAACCCTACACTAGGGAGGGATCAAACATGTGTTCTCGGATCATTAATGTTAATGTTCCCCATGTAATAAGATTTGCTATTAATTTCGTATCACAGAAAATTAAAAAAAAGCTCATATTTTGTTTATTTTCAATTTATGGATTTGTGTGTGTAGACTTTAGCAAATTACCTTTTATTCTTTTTGTAAATATCACGGATACTTTTAATGATGACTTAATAAAATGTGGAGGATAATGATGACCTTTATGATGATGGTTGTTTTGTGTTATTATGTTGAGGTTTGATACGTTTAAATTGTACTAAAAATATAAAACAGCACTCACATTTTGACCAGAAAACTCATACCAACAACAATAAAAATAAATGTAGCAGAGTTGGTACCCAGCAAATATTTTTATTTGAGATATGACCGAGTATGAAAAAAATGATATATATTAATATAACATTTGATCAATTTGAATAACTTAAAAAATACTTAGAAGAAAATAAGTAAAAATAAAAGAGATCGTAGGTTCCAACTGACTTAAAACGTTCAAGGGTCGTTGTAATAGACTGGTAATAATGAAGGAAACAAAAAAAGTAACACCTTGTTCTCATACAATTGAAATGAAGAAAATTATAAAACCCTTGCGGCTCCCCTTTCCCCGATTCCGCTTTGAGTTACGTAGTTGAATATAAAATTCAATGTGATCAAAATTTAAAATACAATGGATATTTCACAGCTAACTTTGTATGACATTTTCCATTTTCTATGGTCACATACGCTTTATATTTTTCAGTAAGTTTACTCTCTGCAATAGTTCTAAAGGCAATCAATACTAACATCTTATCTTATAACAATATACTAAAAAAGTTTTTGGCACTATAATATTAAATATTTTTTCCGTTATTATGTGTCATATTATATTACGCCAAAGTCAGTCATATTATATAACATGAAAGGTCGATATCTTAAGTTATAAATGACATACTGAAAAATTTCAACAAAAATGATCACTTACTACACTGGAAAGCATTACGCTCTATAACATAGCGGAATAGGGCAGGGGGAATCGAATACTCTAACTTGCCCTCTGCCAAAACCCAAAAAGATTGGTCCTATTGGTATCGTACGAGGCCCAGCTGATACAGTAGTTCGACATGTGACCTTAATGATCAATTTTGTGTGCGCAATTGCGTATAGTAGGGGTTAATAAACTCATAACCGAGCTCCTAACGATCTGTCAACTGTATGAAAGCTAGATTTAATCAAATGCTGTTATGTGTTCAAGGAATTTTTATAGTGTTAAATACATTAGGATTTCGTTGTTTTCATTCTCCAGTATTGTAATCTCCAATGTAAATTCAAAACATTTTCTTACGCACGGCTCGGAAACAAAGAATGTTGTCTCCTCCGGAATTAAATAAATAGTTTTAAGGACAAACATATTATCTGATTCAAAACTATGACAAATCAAATTCTTGTCATGTGATGATAATCTCTTTTATTTTCGCATTTTTTTTACGAAAAAATGTATCGTCTGAAAAGTAAACAACAAATTTGTATTTCAAATATTAATAAACATTTCTATAAACACACTTATGTGTACACTTTGGTACAGTAAAAATACATATACAGTAACGTGTGCGTTATTAATAGTTTCTTTATAATTTAATGCGCAATAGCCTACCTTGGACACTTTGAATAAAACCCATTTTGAAATACAACTACTACGCAGCTACTTAAAAAATATTTTTATCTTCTAATTAATTCGGATGATGTGATACATTTTGTATTAATTTTTGATAACACTTATGTCAAAAGTACGGATTAAAATTGCCGCCATTTCTCCCCAAAAAAATAATTTTGCACAATAGTATTTTACAAATACAAAGATTTCTAATTGACAGTTTTATGAAAATTCTTTGCTGGAACTTAGACGTTTCATCAGATATCGGTCTATATCTTTTGATATACTGAACCGCTTTTGCTGATTTTAAATAGGAAACTTCTCATGACTATAACAATTACTCAGGCCAAATTTCTATGTCGATGCGATCGTGTAACCAACAGACTGACAGACGGACATAGCTAAATCGACACGTTATGGGATCTGAAATGATTCCTGCTTAGTGTAACACAGGAAATGACAAAGTTAATATACCCATTTCAGGAATTATGATGGTGGAGGATATACAAATCATAATTGCGATAACGTTGTATGTAAAACCTAAGGATTTTGCTTTTTTTGGTATATTTGAGAGGGTATTAACAGAAGCTATAATCCAATGAGGTACGATATAATTAATACACTTATTACAATTGGAAAATATTTGTGCTGAATTTGGATAGAATTCTTCCATATTTTTGAAAACGATTTTTTTAAGAATTTTTAAGTTGTATTGGATATCGTTCTATAACTTTTTTCTTTTTTCATAAAGGAAACTTATTAGGAATATTGTTAGCAATTTGTTTATACATCTGGCATGGAAGTTATATTCTTTCATTCCATCAATATAATATTTGAAAAGGTTCAAATATTTTGAAAAAATTTTGAAAATAGTAGAAACGATTTTAAAACGTAAAATTCTTAATAGACACGCAGTATTTAAATGGATTTTGCAAAATATTCTTTATATTTATTGCTTTATTGAGGAAGGTCCAAACTAGCTGCTAAATGCGTTCTATTTTTCATCATCTCACCTAAATAAAAAAATAAAAACATAAAAACACGGATATGTGCGTCAGTGACCAAAACATTTATGATGCAAATATGTATGTTTTTCTTTCATTTTGTTCGCATTGTTTTCCGAATTGTTTGTGTATGGTTTTCAGTTCAAAGCTTTGAGGAGGGTAATTTTTGCAATGATATAAATATTATTCAAAATGTTAAAAAAAAAAAAAAAAAAATATATATATATATATATATATATATATATATATATATATATATATATATATATATATATATATATATATATATATATATATATATATAATATATATATATATATATATATATATATATATATATATATATATATATATATATACATATAACAAAATTTTGTATAAATCTAAATGAACAACAACAAAAACTAAAAACAACTCAATATATATATGTTAATGTATAATTTTCATTCTATATTCCAACATATAAAACAATTTATGCTAATGGCGTGCAACAAATGCGTGCTTTGGCAAAAATCCAAAATAATAAACAAAACACGCAGCACGAGAGCACAAAAATATGTGTATTTTATATGAAATACAAACTTTATTCAAATACAAAAGAAACTGAAGAACACAAATAATAATTTTTGTGAAAAAAATATTGCAATTGATATTCATATACAAACACACGCACACGTATTTGCCAAACATGTTTAGAATCATATAAAATGCAAACTCATGCTATATTGAATGCATATATAATGCATTCATATGTCATCGTCATTATTCTGAACATTCTGAAACATTGAACATCAAAATTATTAAAATGTAACATCAACTCATTCATGCCAATTAAATTCGTATTAATTTAGACTTATTTGTTGTTGCTGTTGTTGTTGCTGTACTAAAGATGAATACTTATATGTTGTTGCATGTGACAAAATACAGTGAATAAAATAATTATACGTTTACAATAATAACAAGTTAGACTGTATAATCGATCAAGCCCGACTATCTAATACCCTATACCACATCGTCGTTAAAAAATGGTAGTTACAAGAAATTAATGAACGACTATCGTATAATTTGATTTTCTGATTTATACTTAAGTGTGTAGTAGATTACTGTAACACTAAGATTTCTGTTAAATTCTTCTTGAATTTTTCTGGAGGGGGAACTTCAAAAAATTATAAACGATCCTCGTACATCGATTTCTACCTACATTTATCTTAATTTGACCAATTATTGAAACAATACTTACGTATATGTGAGATTTTTTCCCTTAAAAGTGATATTTGGAAGGGGTTTTATGTGGACCTATGAGAAATAATTTACAGACACTCGAATATTGCATCGTTTTAGAATATTATAAGATTTACTTGTGCCAAATCTCGTTTAAATCGCTCCATTAATGGCCAGTTTTAATAGGCTTCGTCATTGGGCCATAAAAATAATTTGTACCAATTTTCATCGAGATAAAAAATTGTGACCTTTAGACTGTTTACAACGTTTACATGGACAGAAAGACGCTCGGACGGACATCGTTAAATCGACTCAGAAAGTGATACTGAGCTAAAAGGTATACTTAAAGGTAGGAGTAACACCACTTTTTCAGCACAAACGCATAATACCCCAAACATCTTCGGTGGTGTAGGGTATAAAAATAATAAATTATTAAAATTTTAAATGGCAAATTTGAATTTATTCAAATTTTGCAGATAAAAATGTAAAAAATAAGATTTAATAATCCTAAAAAAATCAAGCTTCACTTCGTTCTAACAAAATCCCTATATAATCATAGTTCTAATTTTACTAATTCAAAAATGTTCTATTTGTGAAGGAATACCTGAAGTGTAAAAGGATGATGTAAAAGAATTATAGTTCCACTATAAACCATCCCCACTGAAACGAGGTTATTGGCTATCGACTTCCATATAATAGCCATAACGACTGAATGGTTTGATGTAAAGTTTCCTAATTTTGTAACTTTTCTATGAAACGACGAAAGTAATAGAATACCTCAAGAACTCTAACGGCGAATAACACGCCTACAATAATTATCCAAAATGAACTAAATTTGGCCTCATTCTTTGCTGTTACCCCTAATTTGCAATTTAAAAAAATTTAATTTTTTTTATGAAGTTTACCTCATAGATTTTCTATGATTTAAATATTAACTTAAAAAAACTAGATTTAGCTGGGTCCATTATTTGCCCTAGCTCACATATAAGGTATATAAAACTTTTAAATATAGACCGATTCTATTGAAATTCATAATAATTTTTCTGATTGTTTCAAATATATATTTTTATTTTAATCAATATCGGTCCATATTTTGCTATTGCTCCAATTTAAAGCTTCTTCCCAGAAAATGGGGTTTCACTTATAAAGCTCTTAAATGGAGACTCATGCATTTGTCTCATAATGTTATAGGTAGATGGTATTAAGATTCGGCATAGCCGAATATAGAATTCTTACTAGTAAAGTTTCATTAGCTTTAAACCTATTTGTTTGGGAGCTACCTGAAGTATTTAAGAAACAGGAACACTTTCAATCTGTCTGTCTGTATGTTGGAAACATTCTCACGTCTAGAATAATTGTCCGGATTCAATGAAATTTGGCCAAATCGTTTATTATGTCCTAAGCAGTTTGCTATTTAAAGAAAGCTTTATCAGTTTATAAGCAAAGAAGTGCAAATGATCATCAAAATCTGATTAAAAAAAAGTTATAGGCTACATTATGCAAAATTTTGATACATCTCAAACTCATATGGGCCGCAATTTTTAAGATAATTTACTGAAATTTGTAAATTATCTTAAATTGTAAATTATCTTAAAAATACAATAATAAATCTAAAGAAGTCATATTGTTCTGGTATCATTAATTGACCCAGCTCCCATAAAAGGTTCTTTCCCGTAATATGATTTATAGCTTATAAAACTTTTTAATTTTAACCAATTCTATTGAAATTTGGCACAATTACTTTCTTAACTATTTTAAATATATATTATAAATTTTATTAACATGGGTCCAAATTTTGATATAGCTCCCATATAACGCCCCTTCCCGGAAAACAGGTTTGGGCTTATAAAACAATTAAATAAAGACCAATTCCATTGGAACTCAGTGCAATGAATACTTTTTAAATACTTTTAATGTATATTTTAAATTAAAACAATCTCGGTCATATTTTGATGTAGCTCCCATATCAGAACCCTCACCGAAAACAGTTTTCAGCTTATAATACGAGTAAATAAAGACCAATTCTTTTGAAATTCGACACAATTATTTTGCTAACTGTTCTGAAGATATTATATTAGTTTGTCTTATATCGATCCATATTTTCCCATAGCTCCCTTGTAACGAGCTTTTCCGGAAAACGGGTTTGAGTTTATAAAATATTTGAATAAAGATCAATTCCATTAAAATTTAGCACTATAATCAAAGTATGTTATGGTTCATATTTTGATGTAGCTCCAATATAAGACCCCCTCCCGGAAAACAGTTTTGAGCTTATAACAAGCATATTTTTTGTTTTTATGCCCTCCATATACTCTCTTCATCACAACAAGTGATGAAGAGAGTATATTAACTTTGTCATTATGTGTGTAACGCTAAGAATGAATTATTTTTATTCCTGAGTCGATTTTGTTAATTTTTCTAATGATGTTTATTCAATATAATTTTACGTCAAAATTCCATCCTAATTTGTCGATTTATATTTGAAAATATTACAGATGATCTTCTCTTGAATTTATAGGTCAGATAACGGTGAACATCTTTTTGCCGGTTTTAAATAGGAAACTTCTCATTAAAAAAAAACAAATACTCAGACAACATTTCATTGAACTCCGTCAATTATGAATGTGCGCGTGCTAACAAGAGTCAGACGGACATAGCTAAATCTAAAATTATGGGGTTTGTTGGTTTGCATGGGACTGCATCGATTTTACCGAATTTTTCATAAAATGTTCATAATTTTCCCGAAAGTAACATAGACTTTAAACAATTCCGATATGCCCAGCAAGATGTATATGTATCTTATATCTCTCCAATGAAATCAGATTATTTGACATGACTTTTTTTGTGAAATTTCTTTTGAGAAATAGGACTGAGAAGAAGATGCGTGCTATAAAGAGCACCGAGTGAAGAGCTAGTATATAATATAATACAACTTTTCAAAATTAGCAGCGCAGAGTATGTCAGGTTCCATACAGGCGATTATGGCATTCTTATTCGCTTATGATCAGTTTATTTTGTTAAGAAAGTGTAACTCAGTATGATGTTTTGGTTAAAACATAAATTACAAATAACATTGCAAATCTAATGCAATTAAATAATATTTGTTGTTGTTTGTCATTTCAATATATTCTGATGCTGAAATTTAAAGACACATAAGAATTCAACAATCTAAAGCAAGAATATATTTCAATAATTTTTGAACAAGATCCATATGTATTCTATTTTATATCCATTTGTTTGTTTGTTTGTTCTTATATTTCTATGAATTTAATTTGAATTTATGTTTAACATAAGAGCATAATTTAATTTTTTTGTTTTTGAACAACAATTTATGGAAACAACATTCAAGCAATTCACAAAATATACAGATGAACGTACATTCGCTCATTTATTCATTCATGCATTCATACATTCACTCATTCATTCAGTCACTCAGTGAGTGGGGAAAAAAAATAAAATATACAGAATAAACATTGAGACTTTCATACACAGGAAATTAAAATAATATTGTTTGTTAACACGCACTTGATTAGTAACAGAAATTATAATTCTTATACCACAATACACACATACATACACTTACAAAAAAATATTTATTAGAAAAATATATACAGTTCGTCAAATATATATTTTTGCAAACATAAAAAAGATGAAAAATTTTAACTTCATTAATGAATTCTAACTAAAAGTCCTAATTAAATTTAAAAATTTGTTTCTGTACACAGTTATACCAATTTAAAATTATAATACGGTATAAATTGTAAAAATAGACTCATAGATTACAACAATACAAGAAAAAGTTTATTTTACATACATTTTGAAAATTGTCAAATTAATGTCCCTCTTTTTTAAATGTAACGAGACCTCATCATTGGCTGTAGAACGTAATTAAAAGCCAAGTTTCGAAGGATTAAAACATTTAAATTATTATAAGGACAAATCTAAAGAATTTTATAAAATATCATACCCCATTTCAAAAATTAAAAAACTCCATAATTAAAACCATTCACAAAATCGTTCAATCAGGTAACACTGCGAATTAAAAGCAACATTATTTGAATCTCATAAGAACTAAAGGAGCACCTCTTCTATTTTACACTATCGGCTAGAAAATCGATCGTTCTCATATTCCATAACATTGAAAAAATTAAATTTTTAAACAAACACAATATCACTTTCAAAAGATTACTGTAATTTTTCTGAAAAAAAATCTAGAAAGAGTATAAACATCAAATCCGACCCCAAAAATAAGGTTTCAGGATTTCTTTTCTAAAAAATTTCGTCCCAGCATTTCACAGTAAGTGAAATGTCCATGGTAACAAATTTAAGAATTTTTCTCATTATTATGAAATAATCTCGGTATTATTTTTCTAAACATTAGTGGGAAATATTTGAATTTTCGTAACAAAATTCAATTGGAATCAAGTGATACATACGCCTTATCCATAATCATTTTTCACTGAAAATGAAAAGGTATAAGAAAAATATTATTACTACCAATAGCTTCTGAATGGTTTTACCTCGTATCTTTTTCTATTTTTATCATAATCCAGTTTGTGGAATATCATATAGAATTGCTTTCGTTAACGGATTTGTCCTTATAATGCTTGAAATGTTCCAATTTTTGGAAACTTTCCTTTAAAACACTTTTCACATCCAAATATGAGGTCGCTACTGGCTTTTAAGACATTAATTTTAAAAGGATACTTTCTTATTCCTTAAAAATTACATTATATAAAAAATTAAAATAAAACGATAAATTTCACATTTGTCAATCTTTTTACAATATTTGCAAACATTTATTTGACACTTTTCGAAATGGAAAAATTGGCGTCTTATAGTCGAATTTTAAGTTGGATTTTATTAATGAAATTAAAATTGTTCATATTTTTTATAATTTCAAATATATATTTGACAAACTGTATATAGAAAACCCAACTGAAAAACAAAATCGTATATCGTAGAAATAAATTATGATTCCGTAAAAAAATAACGAACTACAAATAAAAGTTGTGTATAGAGTGAATGAATGAATATTATGAATGTATGAATGTTTGAATGAATGAATGAATGAAATGAAACTGTTAAATATCACGCGTTAAAAAGCCATTTATAATATTTATTATTTGCCATGAATATAGCAGATTTATTTCTCTAACCTGGAATAATGTCAAACTAGTTGGAAATTCTTGTTAGTAATTTACAATAGAATTGTAATTGGATATTAACGGTTTCCTTACGAGTACAACAAACTTTAGAAAGAAAACTATGCGACTTGAATTATTTAATATTTTTTAATTGCACGCAATGTTTTGTAATTAATTTTGTAGACTTTTCTTTGAGCAGAAACTTTACAAGAGATATACATTTTTAATTTATAACTAACACTATTGAATGTACCGTCTATTCCAATAAATTTAGAATTACATTTTCAGTCGGCAGGTTATTGACCTCATAAAACAGTGAAAAATGTAATCTGCAGTTTGTTTTACTTTAAATTCTGTACTAAAATTACCTTCATAAAAATAATTTCGGAGAATCACCACCGCAATTGGTGATGAGGGTATATTAACATTGTTATTCGTTGTGTAAAGCCATTTTGCATTAAATCAAAATCTGAGACGATTGAGCTATGAACGTCTTTCTGTTGGAAATAATCTCACGCTTACAATAATTGTCTGAATTTGGCTAAAATTTTCTTTTTTAAACCATCTGTATTTAGATTTGGATAAGATTTATCCATACATACAGCTATATATGTTCTATCATAGTACAAAAACTAATCAACATCGGATCAGTAGAAAGAGTTATATGCTAAAACATTTGAAATTTTGATTCACACCAAAATCATTGTGTCATATAGTGAGCAATTTAGAAGATAATTTACGCCGCATATACTTATTTTGATATAATAAAGAAACCAAATTGTTCTGGGAAATTTTTTGATCTGGCTGCCACATAAGGATCCTTTCCGGATTGTGATTTTGAGATTATAAAACTTCTAAATGCAATACTGTTGAAATTCGGCACAGTTAATTTACGCCGCATATACTTATTTTGATATAATAAAGAAACCAAATTGTTCTGGGAAATTTTTTGATCTGGCTGCCACATAAGGATCCTTTCCGGATTGTGATTTTGAGATTATAAAACTCCTAAATGCAATACTGTTGAAATTCGGCACAGTTATTGTTTTTTAATATATGTTATTAATTTGACCTTTCGCTGTCCATTTTTCGCTATAGTTCCATACAATCGATCCCGCAATACATATATGAAATGGTTATTTGCTCAGAGGTTAATTCTAATAATAGCATACGATATTTGACTGAAGTTCCTATATAAGACTTTTTCCCAGATTCGGATTTTAAACGCTCTTTATTTTAATTTCCCATTTAATTATTTAGTACAAATCACTAAATCATCATCACAAAAATATATGGCAATGAAACGATTGAGTTATTTTGTTATTTAATACAAACCTTAAACTTTTATAAGAATTGAAATCTCTTATCACTCATATCAGACCACTTCCGTATTTAAAATTCTGGTATTTTTTTCCTCTTTTTTATTAAGCCCAAAAAAATTTCTTTACAGAACATTGATTTTGGGCATTCTGTTTTGGTAGTTATTATTTTTTCTTTTTGGTTCATTTTTGTATGTGAAAATTGACCCTTAAATTCAAGCCAAATAATCGGAAAGAAAAAATACTGCAAAAAGAAATTAAAAAAAATACATTTTAAAAACATGTCGATGTAGACAGTTTCAGAAAAAAAACTAAAGCAGATACAACATATTCATGCAACATACCAGTAATTTACAAACGTACTGACAATTACACATATATTTCTGTACATTATGTCAGTTGTCTAGATTCCACAGAATGGGAAAAACGAAACATGTAAAAATGGTACAAAGTTTTACTAAAGGCCAACAAAAAGTATAAAAATCAATGTCACAAATATTCAACGAACTTTGAACACTCTATTCATGTTATTTGAACGCATTATTTATGTTGCTATCGAAGATTTTGGCTTGAAAAATTTTGTATGGGAATTATATAAAATAATGGAGCGATAATAATAGTTTGCTCAAATTTCATTCAAATATCTTCGAAACTGCGACCTGCACTTTACCTGGACATGCTTAAACTGAGTTGAAAGGTATACTTAAAAGTAATGGTAGGATTATTTTTTCTGCATGTTACAAGTATCTGGACAAACGCATAATACCCCCACTACTTATGATAGTGTAGGGTATAATTGTAACATGGTTTCATGCTAAACTATAATGACCACCACCAGTGTTAAAGTGAATGGTTAATAGTTGTATGAACTAAAAAAATTTAAACATCATTAACCCACAGAAATAAATAAGTTAAAAGCAGTTAAATGTCTTCATTAACAACATAACAAATTCTCACATTTGTCAGTCACTAATTTCTTACGTTAATTGTTTGTGTAAAATTATTTTTAAAAATAATTAAAATAATTCTAATTACTAATCGAAATAAGTAAAATAAGACTGTTTTATTATCCTTTTTTGAAATTATGAAAATTGAAATGATCCCACTTCTGATAAACGAATATAATGTAACGAATATATAATGTAAGTATGTCATTATCGAGAGCACACGTCAAAAGAATTGTGAGTTTAGAACTTTTTTAACATAAAAATATGTCACATTGTGATTAATTATCGAAGTATATTTATTTGAAATCTAATTACGATTTTTTCAATCATCTGAATTATCTTTTTTATATGTGAATCACCTTCTATTTTTTGAGGTCTCTCAAAAAGCATACAAATCGTAAAAACTAAATTTGAATTTTCTTATTTAGGAAGACTTGATTTCCCATTTCTATTGCCCATGTCTTTTGTATTATAATATAGGGAGATCATTCAATATAGGGAGACGTCTGGCAAGCAGATTTTGGTTTACTTAAGCTAAAGGCTTTTAACTTTTAATGATGATTCCTTGTTTGCATATAGTGGTTCTACGTAAATCGTCTATTCAAATCAATATCGAGGAATGTAACGTATTCACTCTGAGTGATGTTAACACCATTAAAAGAAACTAGTAAGTGACAGTGACTTGAGATTTGCCATTTCATCAGCAATTATTGAAATTGTCAGGTAATCGAAGTAGGGCGGTTTACCTGTTCAATGGCTTCTGCGGAAAACATATCCGTCAGTTTCGACTTGTCAACAAACATCATTGATGCGAATTTTAAATAATGATTTATATAAGATTCAGTTGCGTCAAGAGTACACTTAATATTTCATTACAGAATTAAAATTCTGCAATTATATACAAATTTGTTTGCTTAAGCTGACCAGAATAATACAAAACACATTCTTGTTATATAACTTAAAGCTCTCAACGAGCTACACAATTTCGTCTACTTCAAGCTTAATATGAAATTGTTTATTATGTTATGAACAAAACTGAATCTTACTTTACATTTATCAAGTCTTCGAATTTTCTTGGGTCATATTACATAGATTTTGTGATAGGTGTAGGTATATAAAGCTACATCTAAATTGTATCTGTTTTATGTAATGAAGTAGATAGAATCTTTAAAAGAATGTCTAAATGTTTTGGTATGTTAATTTTCTTTTTTCCTCTCCTCCTCTTTTACAATTTTTTACGTTATTTTTGTTTTCTCATTTTTTATATTGTAGAATACTTAATAACAGAATGCTGTTTAATCGAAAGCTCAAAAGAAAAACGTATATATAAAACAAAAAACATCTAAATACAAAAAAAGTGAAATATGTATAAAACCATGCAACATTGTTTCCGTTTCCATGTCAGTTTTTAATTCGTCGTATTACATACTCAACCCCTTTTTTTGTTATAATTGTTGTTAACATGTTCGCATATCCGCTTTATTATTTCTGTGTGTTTTTTGTTCTGCTTTTTTTCTATATTTGTAACATTTTATTTTTTTCTGTTTCTTATTTTTTGTTACGCATTGTAGAGTTTTGGCATTTGGTTTGAATTCTTTTCTGTTTTTTTTTTCTGGCTTTAACATACATTTTTCGTTAAAACGTGGTTTTTGCTGTTGTTGTGTTGTAAATATAAATTTCTAACTAAAATTTGGGTAATTTTTTCCTCCAACCAAATAAGCAATTATAATCCACCTTATGTGATAAATTCTGGTCTGAACAGATTGGTATAGATTGGACTTAAAGACAGCTTAACTAGTACACAGATTTTGCTGTAAGTAACAAAGGCTATAAAATATTCCGATAGTACCAGAGTGGCAGGCAAATTACACACAAATACTGACAATCGAGAACCGTAAGAACTATAACTGCTATAATTTTCAAATTTAGTTCCAATCATTTCCTCAGTATCTGTTTTATTGACAATATACGTGATGAATAGGATCAGGGGGAGAGGTAGCATTCATACAAAGCAATTATTGGTTATTGAATATGTAAAGAACTATTAAAGTGATAGTAATAAGATTTTATCTCAATTGCTTTCCAAATAAATAGTTTTAAACGATAAAGTATAGATCGAATAGGATCTGGGAAGAGGTAGCACCAATCAAATGCAAATATTATCGAATATCTAAAGTACAATCAAAGTGAGAATCCTTACTAATTTTAAGAATTCTTTAGGATTTTTTCAAATATCGCGAAAAACTAAATAGATAGAACTGTTCATACTGCTTTTGCGGCTAGAATTTATAAATTAATTCCAATAATTTTCCTGCTAAACAGATTTTTATAAGCAAATGGATGGTAGATGTGGTCATATGAACAAAAATGGAGGGTAGACCATATATCTACACCAATAATAAGTGATCGAAAATCTGAAGAACTATTTCACCTAGAGTTTCCAAATTTTTTCACCTGTCTTTGAAACGGATTTATTGGAAAATATTAGAACGGACAGGCTCAGTATCCAGAATTTGGCAAAATCCAAGTTTCATGATTTTTTTTATACACACTGTAATTTGTGAAATTCCTTCCAACATCAAGAACTGACTAAACCGACTATATATCCACATCGTTTGTTTCAAATGTAAACAATGAACCGATCTTCGTATAATTTGGTACATCGTTTTAGAATATAGTAAGACTTTTTTTCGCAGATTTTGATTAACATAGTTTTATATTTAGGAATTTTATGGCATCGTCCGTAGGCGAAAATAATAGTAATTCCAAATGTCATTTAAATAACTTCGACATGTACTTTTCCAACAAGCTTTACATGGACAGCCAGCCGGATGGACTGGCAGAATTAAGAAGTGATTCTGAGTAGACCTGTATACTTAAAAGTGGTGTTAGGACTACTTTTTCTGCCCGTTACAAACATCTGCACAAACGCATAATACCCCCACCACCTATGTGGTTTCTATATACCACATAGGTTGTGTAATTACCATATTTTCATTTTCCCGTTATTGGCGATAACATTGTTATGACGCAATTATACTTACAAAGGGACCCAAAAACACGTTTTTTGTTTGCCTGAATTGAAGATTGTTTCAAATATCGTGTAAGTTTTAGAAACGAATGAACATCTACTATTATTCATTTTTATCTTGGCGAGTAATTTCTTCACTGGGTTATCCCCAATTCATCTGCTTTTTTATTTAGAAGTTTTTTCTGCCTCTCATTTTTTGTTGTTTATTTTTCTAGCTTTTCCTGCCATTTTCACTTGCCTGAATCTTGTATTTAATTTTAAATTTATGTAAGTATGTATGTGAGTTTTTTCTTTTTCGTTAATTTGTTGTGTATTTTTCCTAATTAACACAAGTATGAAATTAAAATTAGAATAAAAATTCAACCAATTTTTAACCAGTAGAATGGTTTAACCAGAGAAAATGATTTAGAAGAATTCCTTTGATGAGCGATTTTTGTTTTAATTACAATTGTAGATTTGAATTATAATAAGATTTACAGAAATTTACGTAAAAATGTGTTTATTAACTTATTTTATTAATTCCTTTTAAATTTATAATTGTAATTAAATCAAATAATTTAAAATTACACGAGGGTACTTGTAAAGCATAATTATGTATTCATACAGAGAATAAAATATTTCAAATCTAAATCGAATTAATTCTAATGAGAATTATAAATTTAAGTACAACTACATGATTTTACTTTTTAAAATGGAATAAAACTAAATTAATTACCTGGTAGATGATAACAGTAATATAAATTGTTTAAAGTAAGAAGAAGTTTGACTCATTTACCGTCAGTAACGGGTGATCCATAATGTTCGATGTAAATGGTGAGTCGATGTATAATATTAGACTTATGTCAAATTAACATGTACAAGGTCATACATAACGTTATTCTTGTGTCAGATATCTGTTACATCAAACATGGTTTATTAAGTCCAATAGAGCATTAAGTCCATTTAGAGCATTTTATGAAAATACCTCTTCAAATCAAAATTTATAATATTTGTGCTTTTTTAATAACCACTGTCAATCAAATGTGTTCTGAATCAGCTAAACTGTGCTGAAATTAAAGCAAACGAGATCTGAAGGTAATATGAGATCAGTTTTGCAGTTCATTACATGAGAAAGAAACGCTTTCAACATCGACTTGAGTATAAATATACCTTCAACTCCAGAATGACGAAAAAGAAACATTATAGCTTTAACAATCTCTAATCAGTTACCAATCAATCAACTTTACTTATGAAAAAGATATCACAGCAACATACAACCGAAATGCATAGAAAACACTGAGTGTAATACAATCTCATCGGATAACAGAGGACATTTGGAACAAGATTTCTACTGGCAAAACATGTAAAGAACTCTGTAAGAAGAGGAGAGAGAACGGGTAGCATCGGCGGCAGATAAGCACTAAAAATAAACTTTCTTGCCATTCGCACACTTGTACAAAGGTCGGTTACAGCAGTAATCAAGCTATGACCGACCTCAGTGGCACATTACTAACTTAAACTGATGCACAAACAAAAATGTCACATGAACTAGTAACGACATCTCAGAAAATATGTTACAAATATCATGCAAGTGAAATAATGCAGGCAATTCAGAAGTTAAGAAACAACAAAGAATCACGCAAAACTGGAATACCAGAAGAAATCTAACGGGTATATATCGAAACCTCAGCAGAAATTCTACGATCCCACATCACTTCTGTTTGGGTGGAAGAGAGACTACCTCCAACTTGGAAGAAATGTATTATAGTTGAGTTACTGAAAATTCGCCACCTGAAAGAATGTAATAAGTGCTTAAATCCATGTAGAAGTAAAATTAAGAAAAATCTACGAGAAGAACATGCAGAAGTTTCAAAATCTAGTAAACACGGGATTTTCGTGAAAGACTTCGATATCATCAGACGAACTTCCATATTAAAAATCATCGGTACTGGGGTACTGAACTCTCATTTTTTACAACACAACGACAGCCACAATTTCAACACATGCTGAAGTAAATCAGGTATGAACCCTACCATCGCGCTGAGTGATATTATGAACAAAGTCTGCTCATTGAGAAGAGAAATCACACGGATTATACGGATAATATATATCTACTCTCGCTCAATTTTTTAAGCATGAAAGCTTTTGCGACTTTTAAAATGGAGAGTAATATTGGGCTTGAAATCAATATCAAGAAGACTAATGCAAGTCCAATAAGTCGAAGACATAGATAGCTTCTGCTACCTGGATAGTGTAAGAACTACAAATAGTATTGCAGATGCAGTCGTAAATAACAAGTTCAAGAGCGAAAGCGGCATTTTGGACGATTACAATTAAAATTTAAAGCATTTTCTTAAGGCATATCTCTCCCAAAAATATAATTTTCTATATGGTAACTCAAGACAAAAGACTAGTAGTCGTTTTGCTGATATGTAAAATTCAAAACAATAAATAGAAGATTTCTATGTGAAATCAATATCGTTCTAAAATTTTAATTCCAAATCTGAAAAAACTTTTTTTTGCAAATTTTTATAATTTATAGATATTTAACGACCACAATATATTATATGTGATGGTGATTATAATCTAATAAACCTTTTAAATATTTCTCATATTAAACCATAGTGAATTTTATAAACCTTCTCTAAAGGACGAAATAAATAAGAAACTACCCCCAAATAGCATTTTCAATAAAACAAAAATCTGGTCCACATAAAATTCTCTTTCTTTTATGATAAATAAAAAACTATAATTCAAGTTCAAAATCAATGATCATAAATCTAATAAATGGCTTAATTCATCAATATTTAAGCTCAAATACAAAGCAGAAAACAGAAACAAAAATCGGAAAGGGAACAATAAAATGAAAACTTTTTTGTTAAACATTTTTACAAAGAGGGAAACAGAAATGAAATGAAACAGAGATGAAATGAAAAAAATAAATATGAATGTTTGCATTATTTTTCCAAAATTCTTAATAAAATTTTAGCATTTTTATTCAAAGAAATTTATTTGAACTATTGTTTATTACTAAACAGATGAGGGGAGGGATGGATGAATAAATGTACAAATGGATGGATGTTCATATCTTTACTACAGTTAGTTTTATTATTTTTTTATAACATTTATTCCAATAACGCACGCTCACGCATCCGATACCAATCATTTTGAAAAAGATATATTTTTTGCCACTCATAACTGACATTTATGGTCACAATTTATTTGATAAATTTCACACATTCATTACAAAAAGGAAACAAACAAAAGTAAACAAATGTGAAAAAGAATTCAATAGAAAACAAATAAATAAGCTAAAAGTAGAAAAGAAAATAATAAAATGAAAAGTAGATGTTGTAAATGATATAACTGCAGATACAGATAAAGAATGACAGCAAATTCAAACTATTGGATGTACAATAATGAACTATGAAATAGCATCTTCTTAAAATATTTTAATGCAAAATTTAACTGTAAATAAAAGTTACACTACTGATTTTCTAAATCAATACAACTCGAAAGATAATGATATTTCAAGGTTATATTCCAATCACTATCTCAGTGTAGTGTAACCTAATCATGTAAATGCTGAACTCCATAATCAATAACTGAAAAAATCTTACAAGTTGATACTTTAACTGTCTTTGTCAACCCATGAAATTGTTCTAAAATGATAAATCATGATGGTGCATGATTTTCTTAAACTGTTCCCTTCATAAGAGCTAGATAAATTTATTAGATAAGCAATGTCTAATAATATGTAATTTATTAGCTGTGATACTTCAACAAGAGAGTCTAGTATATAACTGACCAATATCTATTCCTTCCTAATCTTTTATATCAATTGAATAGTTACCAATATACTTTGACTCTAAATTACCAAATTTTAATACGTCCTAACGTCTATTGAACATGTGTTTATCGCATCTTCAAAAAGTATTATTATTTATTTTCGATTAATGTTAAAAATTTATTTAATAATAAATAATATTACTCATCGCTAGATATATATGATGCAGAACCCTTCTACTCAAACACTCCTAAGTAGCCCATGATCTCAGGAATTACAATACATAGACTGACATGACTATATTATTATTAGATTTTTGGAGGAATCTTGGACTTTATTGTAAACAGAACTAGATCACTGTGTATGTTGCTCAGTTACTGAAAAGAACCTTTAATCATAATATTACTGAGAATAAACTTATACTATGTTTTACGTTTGTGCTGATTTTTGTAACATACAGAAAAAATGATGGTCCACCTATAAGTACACCACTCGATTTAGAGTAACATGTTTAGTCATCTGTCTTTGCAACTAACTGTACATGTAAACATTGAAACAAAGCCTAATGAAATTGATGGTGTTCGGTCTTTTATATCCATAGTCCTCATACAATATACTTCCGAAAATCATCTCAAATTGCATAAATCTGTTAAATATGAGTATGAAAAAAATGGTTTAAAAAGGTATATTTTATAATAAACAAATCATAATCAGATCCACATTGGGGTAGTTTTTTTTTAACGAGTTGCATTCTTGTTGCAACGTTGAATCGATTTTTACCAAACAGATGTCCACTTTTTGACTGAATTTGAAATGTCACTATAATCAAGATTGCCATGTCAAACCTTTGCTCCATTGGTATATAATTTAGAGAAAATTGTTAGGAGAATTGCTTGATGCCTTAGTTGTGGTCGTAGGATTTTAAACGTTTAAATTATAATAAAAAAACTTATAAGTCCAATATGAGAAATCATCAACTGTTAAGCCAACTAAACCTTGTTCTTTCATTTCACTCTTTCACTATTTCACTATTATTGGATATTAATCAGTTATTACGTATTTGAATACTTATTTAGAAGATCTACCCAAGTTATATGAATTAATCCTTTCTCATGTCCCCGAATTCACCAATATTTGGAAAATTTATGTTAATATGTTCTTCTGATCATGAGATCTTTGCGGGATCAAAAGAGATTCTGTTTGATGTTACATTCTTAATAAATAAATTTGCTATTTCATTTCCACCACTGTGTCTAAGTAAAAATACACTTTTTTTATAACAAAATATACTTCACATACATTTACTCTCTTTTTAGTTTCTAAAAATATACACATATATACATACATATGTATGTGTAGTATGTATGTATATATGTATGTATGTATGTATGTATGTATGTATGTATGTATGTATGTATGTATATGTGTTGATATTAAATGGTTAATATTTTCGATATTTTCTATTATTGATTGTAATAAATAATTTGGATTAGACTCTTTCGTTCTTTTTTGCTTTCTTTTCATATTTATAGTAATATGGCTAAGAATGTATATATATATTTCTGGTTAAGAAAGTGTGTTATAATCTGGTTCTTTCATATTGCCACCCACTCTGTTTTATATCGATGGCATTGTCCTCCATATGTCTCTGTTTTCGCCTTCACTTCTTCGAATATATCTATGTGTATATGTTTTGTTGTTGTTGATGTAACAGCACAAATTGACTATAACGAGACATATAATCACCAATGGATTTAAAGATTATTACTAAAATCAATTTTATACATTATTATTAGTTCTAGATAGTAAATTTGTACTTACAATCATACAAATATATCTATTTATATACTAATACATACATATACAATATTCAATGTACTTTTTATATGAATCCATTCGTACTTTAGTGTTTGCAGAGGAATTTTTCAATGTAATACAGTGGTATATGAAAAAGAAACCTGATTTGTTGATCTTGATAAGGAGTGAAATCAAAAAATTCTTAACATACGTTTTTCATTGAAACTTTTAACTCAGCTAGTAGGAATGGTACACGTGAAATAGAAAGCGTTTTCGAAAAAGCTCGCAACATATGAGGAAGTAAAGGCAGGATGATTAGCGCAGTTCATGGTTTAAAAACATACACGGCGAAAAACAGAGCACAGAAATTAAGGCAAGTTTTTAAAATAATATTCTTGCTGCTTAATGATTCACCAAGCGTATGATCTGACATATTTTTCGCAACATCCTGGTCAAAACTTTCTGTAACTGATGCTTAAGTGAATGCGAAAGAATAGTTTAGAACTCAAAATAGTCAAAATTTCAAAAACTTCTTTTTTCTGAAAATGTTTCAAAATGTCATAACTGGTGATGAAACCTTTTCTTATTTTTTGGTAAATTATAATCACTCCATTGGAATAATGTCTCAGAACATATGATTTAATGTTTAGAGGTCATTTTCCAAATCAGATAGCGTCCGATTCTCATTCTTTGCAGTCTAAATCATTATATTCCTCTCATGTATATTAATCAGAAATTTTGGCCAGTATAATTTATTATATAACAAATAACAAAGAAGTTGATTACCCTAATTGAGTCAATTACAAAAGAAAGAATTTGATTCCAGAATTTGTGATTGTATAAAATATATTTATTACAAATATTTTTATATTACTAACATTGAAATGATTTTAATGCCTTTGAGGTGATCTTCGGAAACCTAATGGCAATGATGAACCTAAATTAAGTACCCAAATTAATTAATATAAATATCAAATTAATAGAACATTGACTTTTCTATATATATAGTTTAGGATTATTTTGGAAAAGTGTGTTTGTATGGACCTATGATCATCAATGTACCCATGGTTTGCTATATATATTAGAATTAAAGGGAAATAGAATTGCTTCTGAAGTAATATAGAATTTGTTTCAGTAAATATATTTTAAATTGTATGAGCTTAAGAAAACATTCCGGAAAGATATTTCTGTGAATGCTACCTGAAATATTGGACTGATTAACAGTAGGTTCTTCTAACTTAATCATCTAAAAATTATTACATCGAGATATCTCTAAAATTGTGACCTATAGCGTAACAAAAAGACTTCATAAAAGTGACTCTATATTGATTGATATTTTTTTACAAACAATGATATTTTATTCCTTTAAGCCCACTGTGCAACAATTGATTATAATGAATAATACCAACAAAGGTTTCTTTCAAATGGCATAGATGTTTTATATGTATTATACTTTCTTTTTTAGGTTTTGCTACTATTGATAAATGTTATTGATACGTGTTTATGACACGCACACATAGACAAACACTTATAAAAAGTTATAATCATACGGTAAGTCTTTCTAGTCCATTTGATACATTTTTTGTTATATCACTAGAATTAAATGGGCCAAACAAAAGGAGAAACTCCCGCAAAGGTTTCTAACAGTGACTACAATAAAGTTTTCTTTGGTATTTTTACCAAAAATTATAAAACATTTTTCTTTTTCGGTTCACATATGATGCACTCAAATTATTATTATTAATACTTTAATATTATTTTATTGATTTATATTTCAATTAATCATTTGTTATTATTGTTGTTTCCTAAATAATAAATTTAACATTTTGTTAATGGAAAAATATTAAATAAAATTCAATGAAGTAAAATAAGATAAAAGCGGAAAAAGGAAAGAAAATAAAGCTAAAATATAAAAATAAAGTAATGAAGAAGAGAAGGATTAATTGTTTTAATATATAAATTCCACCTCTCAAATTGGTTAGGTGAGGATTCCATATAAGCTTTGGCTGATTTCCGAACTATCTA